>OVBI01000100.1:0-158675 GCA_900406495.1 Sisymbrium altissimum
ACAATATACTAAATAATTCTGTTTTTAATATTTTTTACAAAAAGTTTAAATTGTAAAAATTAAAATTTCTGATTTAAGATATAATTTTTAATTTAAATATTATGAAATAATTAATAAATATTTNATATAATTTTTAATTTAAATATTATGAAATAATTAATAAATATTTCACCCTGCGCATAGCGCAGGTTATTACCTAGTAATGTAAATATTACAAACCGTCCTAAAGGTTTCGAAAAAGAAATACTCAAATAAAAGAATACAAATAAAATCGGTACGAATGGAATTTTAAAAGATATAACCAAAAACTTGTGGAGAAGCAATAAGTTATTTTATATGATTNTATTACCTAGTGATAATAATAAGTAACAAACCTCGGTAGAATTACACTATTGTTATTTGATCTATTTTTGTTATTATGCAATTATTTTTCCCAATCGTAAATAGAGATTTTTCAAATACATCATTTTCGTAGACCTGCCAAGCATAATACTACATTTATCTTTCCCATGATATAACAACAAAATTTTGTAGTACTTTTCCAATTTACTCTAGATTAAAAAAAAAACAAAATTTAAAGTCATCAATATGTTGTAATTTTAAATCATCTTCCAAAGATCTGCAATGCACATTCAAATTCTTTGTTTAGTGAAAAATAATGATCACAATAGTTTTTTGTTGAAAAGATAATAAACTTGTTGCGATTGGTTCATCCGATGCACAGCATTTGTGAAAGCTAATAAAGTTGGTATTGATACATAAACAACAAGAGCATAAATCATGAGTTTTGTGCACTGCTGATTGGTTGGGGAAATTTATGATTCTTATTATTAAAGAATGAGATTTGATAAAAAAAACTAAACACAAATATTTATAGTTTTAAAGTTCAAAAAAATATTATTCATAATTTTTTAAATTATAACTTTTTATTAATTTAAAATATTTATAATGTAGTCTAATAATGAAATTCAATTAAAAAACTTAATTGAATCGATAAAGTTTTGAAAGTTTAATGCTAGTTAAATAATATTTTCTACTCTAATGAAATTAAAATGTGATAATCCATTAATTTAATTCATCCTATTGGTTTATGTTCGATTTAAATCTTCATACTAAAAACATACTAATCAATTTTTAAAATATATTTTATAATGATTCAATATATTTTACAGATGGTTATTAATTTTTATGTACAAAAGTTATATTTTTTTTATTTAATCGTAACGATATGATAATATATTGTATACGGTACAAACAGCATACACCAAACTCTATATCCTTTCAAATGGATATTTACAATAAAAACTATATCAAACATATTTGAATCAATTGAGTACTATAGACTTAATTTCTACATTTATAACAAATAAAACATATATATGCTTTTTTCTGATATCTATTCTTAGTTTTTTAAAAAAAAAAAAAACCGCTAATTATTAGTGGTGTCTCAAGGAAAAAAATTAAACCGGTTTTATCACCACATCTAAGCTTTTTGTGATTTTTATTTTAATCTGATTGATTTTTTTTCATCTTCATTGGGAAACGAATTATCTTATATCTCAAACTTTATACTTTATATTTATGTGCTATAATAATATATGCAGACTTCTCAAAGATCGTTATCGACACAGGGAAGTTTGATCTATCTGCTGCTAAGCCTTATTGTGACAGCTTGCTCACAGCGGTGGGGACTAGGTTAGTTTCTTCCTTTCCCAGTATATACGTCTATGAATCTAACTCTCTAATGGACTATACTCATTTTCATGTGACTGGTTCATATGCTTTGCCACCGACAGAGATATCTTTGAGTTGATCTTGCTTGAGCCGGTTCACTACTGGCACTCGTTACTTTTCATGGACCAGGTGGAGTTCTTATGCCTTGTACTTCCCTCTTGTATTATCAATATATTTTCTTACAAAAAATTCTATGCAATAAGTTGCAAGGAACTCTACTAAAATTACATTTTCCTTCATTAGTTCTTGATACCACCTTTTCTTGATATTTTTCTCTTATCGAGACAAACTTTTCTTCAACATTTCCAGTATAACTACGCTGGTATCCGAGCTACCGATGATGAAATTTCACCTGACAAGGTGACTATTGAACCAAAGTGGAGCGTTGCAAGACTTTTACCCGAGTATATTCAGGTTTGCAGACAGATGATCCCTCATTCAAACCATATGTTCAGTTAGATGAACAGCTTGGAACATTTTTCTTCTTGAACACAGAACACTCATCATGCATGTCATCTATCTTGGCAGAGGGATTTCATCATAATCGTTGCCAAGTTTATATTTGACCCCTGGAAATTTGCTTTAGAGAAAAAAAGGACAGTTCAGAGGCACAGATGGTAAAATATCTAAGAGAACAGGTAGTCTTAAAGGAGATAAACGTTTCGCATGCATCTCGGGTTATTAGAAAGGTCAATGCAGATACCTTCCAACTTCTTTAACATGATTATTAGAAAGGTCAATGATATCTTGTCACACATGAAGGAGATAAACGTTTCGCATGCATCTCGGGTTTCTGGTCAAGCTCCCAAAGAAGATTACAAGTTAGAATTTATACAGATTATCTCTGCTGTTCGGTCTCTTGATCAAAACGTCCAGCAAGATGTTCTGGTAAATACTGCACCCATCCCTTTCCATCTTTACCTAATGATACTGGTTCGGTTTGATAACCATATGAATGCACAGTTCCTCTGAATGATTTATCTTAGCTATAAAAGAAAGTTTACATTGAAGCGTTGTTTATCTTTATGTCTCGAAAGCCTCTTTGTAACTGTCTTAGCTAGCTATTGTCTTCTCATTTTTTCTCTCTAAACCTACACACGATCTTGCTGACGTAATCTCTTCCTCTGAATAGGTAATGAGAAAGAATCTGTTCAAGTACATTAAGGTGAAAGAATGTCCTGCTGAAGCTGAATTTCTTGATCCTGGGCCCTCCTTCATCTTACCTAATGTGGCTTGCAGGTATTATTTGACCAAAAGAAATGCTTGATACATACCTATTGTGTTTCAAATACTTGACTTTGTTGCAGGACTAGTAACTAACTAGTAAGACAGCTGATGCCTAGTTTTTTTTTTTTCATTCCTTGTTGCAGCTACTGTGATGCGTACAGAGACCTAGATTTATGCAGAGACCCAGATCTCTTAACAGAGAAAGAATGGTCATGTGCGGATCCACAATGTGGGAAGATATATGACAGAGAGCAGATGGAGAACAGCCTTGTTCAGATCGTGAGACAAAGAGAGCGAATGTACCAGTTGCAGGATCTAGTGTGCGATAGGTGCAATCAGGTGAAAGCCGCTCATTTGACAGAGCAGTGTGAGTGTTCTGGATCCTTTAGATGCAAGGAGAGTGGTTCAGACTTCCTCAAGAGGATGGAGATTTTCTTAGATATAGCACAGCGCCAGAAATTTAGGCTGTTAGAAGAATTCATATCCTGGATTTTATATACCACCAGCTGTTAACAAAACAATACAAATAAATACGAGAACACATCATTTATTTGTGCATATTTTCTTACATCCTAACTGACTCAGAAGTCAGAACACCTGATTTTTGATGATGATGTTGTGAGCAAAAGTACATATTTTTCTTTTTTCAACTGGAAAAAAATACTTGCATTCGTTAAAAACAGAAGACCGATCAATTTTTTAAATGATGTCAAAGTCCTCTGGCTACGATTCCGCAGTCCTTTTCCAGATAACCAAAATCACAATAATGAACACGTAATGAACTTTCTCCTATAACTTTAAACACGTCACTGCAGTTCATGTCTACAAGGAGATAGGTTTTGTTCATGCTCTTAAGCATATTATTTAGTTTACTCATGCTCCTGTCCTGTGGCTTTCCATCGGTCACTGGCCATGCACTAATTAACTATATAGAGGAGCAACGCATGTAGCATAATACTACTCAGTTTGATCGATTGCAGGCTGTGTGTATATTTTACGGAAAAGAAGCGGGGGCATAACTGTCTTTAACTATAAACGTTTTCTATTGGTTTGTACACTTTCACGCGGATCGCATTTAGAAAGACTGAAATCTGTCCATAGAATTGATACTAATCTACGGCTGTTATGAATTTGACGCGGATCGTGTATTAAGCCTCTTACATCCGTCGATTAAAACCAAATGAACGATTCCGATTTACTGCTGTGAAATCTTTTCTCCCGCTTCTTCTTATTTATTCCCCTTTTCTCTGTCGAAATGAATCACGACAAAAAAAAAAACAGATCTCAATCTCGAGAAAATCAATCAAAACAGTTGTCTTCTTTTGTCCCTCGTTATCGAAATGGCTCGTACAAAGCAGACGGCAAGGAAATCAACCGGAGGAAAAGCTCCGAGGAAGCAGCTAGCAACAAAAGCAGCGAGGAAATCAGCTCCGGCGACGGGAGGAGTGAAGAAGCCGCACAGATTCAGACCAGGAACGGTGGCTTTGAGGGAGATAAGGAAGTACCAGAAGAGCACTGAGCTTCTGATCCGCAAACTCCCATTCCAGAGGCTTGTGAGAGAGATCGCTCAGGACTTCAAGACGGATCTCCGTTTCCAGAGCAGTGCCGTCGCCGCTCTCCAAGAAGCTGCGGAGGCTTACCTCGTTGGACTCTTCGAGGACACTAACCTCTGCGCTATCCACGCTAAGAGGGTCACAATCATGCCCAAGGACATTCAGCTTGCTAGAAGAATCAGAGGCGAACGTGCTTAGGATCTTTTATTTAGTAATAATATTTGTATTGACTTTGATGGTTTGGTTTGTTCGTTGGTTCTTTTAGAGTGAGTGAGTGAAGAAATGTATAACTTTGTAAGGGTTTTTAATATTAATTCCATGAAATTACTTTTACTCTTGTTTGGTTCGTGATTACTAATTACAAGTGAACACTCGCACATTTTTCAAACTTTATTAAAAAGAGAGAGAAACCAAAACCATTGTACGATTTGGTTTTGGGAGAAGGATGGTAAAGTTTACGAACAAAAGATTTAAGATAGGCCAATTATTAACCGGGCGATGTGTTTGAACCTTTCGTTGTAATTCTTTTCCCATTCGCAGAGCTAATATCAAAGGAACTGTACAATTACAAGTTACATTCAATTTGGGTTATATTGTATTATTGAATAAATAAATAACTGTAGCCTATGTAGTAACTTCAAACTGGACATAAATGTACGAGAAAAGTGGAAATTTATTCATATCAATTAAATTCATACTATAAGATATACAATTTGAAATTGCAAAAATAAAAAATCAACATTTTTAATAGAGTAATTACAGCGGTAATTAATGTTAAACTCTATTGAGTGGGAACAAAAGTGGATTTTGGAAGAAGAATCTTCAGCTTTAGGGGTTTATTTGATACTTTCTTGAACAGTGGGAGCTTTGATGAAATAGTCTTTAGTTTCGTATCTTCGAATTTAGCAGGTGTTTTTTTCCTCACCTGCCTCTTCTCTCCAGCGATGGTGGCATCAGGCATCTTCTTATCACCAACTTCGACCAGAAACGGATGCAGCAACAACTCGGAAGCGGTCCCTCTGTCTTGAGGTCTCAAAGCGAAACACTTGTCTAAAAATTGCCTTGCGTCCGACGGCACAGTGTCTGGAATCTCAGGTGTTTTCTTGTCATGCGCTAAAAGAACCTGAAGATGGTTAAGATCATCAACCCCTAACCATGGCTGCTCACCGGTGTACATCTCAAGCACTATGCAACCCAAAGACCACAAATCTAGGGCATTCTCGACCGTACCATCTTGGAGTGACTCGGGAGACATGTAGATAGGCGTGCCCACGAAAGGGTGACCGTAATCCCAAAGAAGAGATCCCTCCCCTCCGGCCTCTACTGACAATCCGAAATCCGAAATCTTTAATTCGTAAGAGAAAGTGCACTTTTCTTCATCGTAAAGCGGAAAGACAAGAAGATTGTCCGGCTTGAGATCGCAGTGCACGTAACCGCGACCATGAAGCGAGACCAATCCTTGGAGGATCATCCGGGTGAAGTTTTTGATGATCCCATCCGGTATATTCCCGGTTAATCTTCGGTTGATGAGGATGAAACGGGTGAGAGTACCAGCGGATGCGTATTCCATTGGTATCTTGTAGACTTTGTTACCGTAGAGATCGATTCCTTCTCCAAGCCTTGGAGAGTCCCCAAACAACTGCACGATTCTAGGACATCCTCTAAGCTCCGACAGAACTTGAAAGTCTCTGCTGATAGTCTCAT
The DNA here is from genome assembly GCA_900406495.1 of Sisymbrium altissimum. Taxonomy (NCBI): domain Eukaryota; kingdom Viridiplantae; phylum Streptophyta; class Magnoliopsida; order Brassicales; family Brassicaceae; genus Sisymbrium; species Sisymbrium altissimum. The sequence continues at coordinate 6,219 of OVBI01000100.1, forward strand.
AATCGAAGGACATCTTCACGGCCTTTTATAACGTTGAGACGCCGCCGTAGCCGTCGTCTTTCGTGTAACCGAAGAGATCGACGGAGCCGAACGAACCCTTTCCTAAAACTTTAACGAATTTCATCAATGGTTTCTTTCTACAACGCCGCGACGCTGTTGTTCTTACGATCGCCATTGATTCTTTACTTTCTTTAATGTAATTCTTCTCTAAGAGAACCCTAGAGAAAGTCGAATGACTTTGAGATTTGTTTAATTAGAAAGTGGAAGTGAGATTAGTAAGAGAGATGTCTTATGTGGAAAAACGAAATATTGAGTTCTGAATTGGATTATATATAGATGAATCTCTCGGCACACTGTAATTTGTTGGGGACCAGAAAAGGAAACTTTCACTTTGATTTTTCGTTTTCGTTGGACAAGAAATGGAAAAATAGCCAGCTGCTATAGATCCGCCAAATCTTCCACCATGTGATCCCTAACCGTTGGATCAACCATTTTATTTTCTTTTTCTGTATTTCTTTTTTTTTATTTCACTGACTAAATGTTTTAAAACATCACGGTAAAATAGTTTTCACTGTTATGGATTGATTTTTGATTTTTTTTTCTTTTTTTCAAAAATAGTCTGAAAGTGAGCGACTACATACGGCGGTGCGGCATGACTGTCGCGGTGGGGATCGATTATGCACTGGTGGCGTTGGGACCGTCGCTTTCACTTTTCGTCTCAGTCATCTCCAGAAAGCCCTTTCTCATCCCCACTCTTCGGGGGACTTTACTTCCTCTCGAAGCCAATGTGTGGTGTTGCCTTATGCTTTGACTTGTTCTCTCCTCTGTTTGTTTCTTTTCTGGTAACTTTACAAGTAAGTAAGTATATACTTGTTGTCTCCTATTCTTCTTACTCGATCACTTCACAGTTTTATCTTTCTCGTTTTCGAGGATTTGAATAAGATACTAAATTGTTTTGGTTTTTCAATCTTACTGTTGATTATTTTGATTTTGGACTAAGCATGTGTATAACTTGTTCTGAAACATGTTATTAGACTTAACTTTATTCATTGGCACATCATAATTGGAATCTATCTGAGTAATTGTCAGTTTATCCTTTGTTAATCTGATGCTGTGGTTTTTACGAGCCAATACATGTATTACCAAGTCAGATTGGCTTGTATAGATTGTTCTTAAATATGTTTATTGTGTTGTTTGTTGTTATACTGAAGGAGGCATGAGGATGTCCTGAATTACTTTACAATTAATTGCTTTGGCAGGGTATATGCAAAAGGGAACAAAGTCATACACTTGCGGCTGGAGTGTTGGTAAGGTCTAAGATTTTTAACTTCACAGGTAGTGTTTTCCATTGATCTTACCGAACAGAGTAAAAACAAAAAGAACTTGTCAATGTAAAAAAGCAGGGGAAGCTGATTGAATTGTAAGTTGTCACTTGCTCTTGTTAAGGGGCCAACGACGAGCAGAGAAAAAAAGAAAGCCTAAGCTATTATGTATCACTAAAAAGTAAAAACAGTTCCATGAGGATCATGTTTTTAACTTAACCAAGACCTGAAGAGTAACAGAGATGATATTGCAAGTTGTTCGCATAAAGTAAGTGAAGAACCCCAGTAACACAACTTCTCAATGAGTTTTCTATTGTTTTTTATAGAACAAAGCCATAATACAATCAAATTCAGTGATATACCAAAAAAATTCTGTTACATAATTCTACTCATCAAATCAAACACGAACTGAACAATAACGAATTTAGGTTTCAGATGGTCTTGCTACGCATTGACTCTTCCATTAGACGAGCCTATACACAAATAGACCTAGTTTCCGCAAGCCTCTGTCTAAGTTTCTCTAATTCGAGAGTGATTTTCCTCAGATTACCGGTCTTCGTATTCATAGGAGACTCTGTGCCACCATCTCCTCGCAAGAAGGTATGCCTCAACAAAGTCGATGCGTTATCGGCCTCCGGCAAGAAGCAAGTCATGAGAAAGAGTTTTGCTTCCAAGGGAAGATCTACCGGAATCAGTGGCCAGTAGCCGTTCTTGAGATCATCCAATTCGTACTCTTTATGCCACCAAGGTCTCTTTCCTGTGTACATCTCTAGTACAGTACACCCCAAAGACCACAAATCAAGGCCTTTCCCTGTCTCTCCGTGAGAAATCGATCCCGGAGACATGTAGAGAGGTGTTCCCGCAAAGGGACGTCGAGGTTGCCACCAGCTACTGTCACCATCTCTTCTCGACAAACCGAAATCCGAAATCTTCAATTCGTAAGAGGATCTCCTCGCACCGTTCTTGTTGACACAAGTCGGGAAAACGAGGATGTTTGCGGGTTTGAGATCGCAGTGAACATACCCGTGTTTGTGAACTGTGGCTAAGCCTTCGAGAATCATCCGAGTAAACTCTCTGACCAAAGCATCAGGCAACTTCCTGTCTTTGAATTGGTTAGCGAAACTCTTCAAGCTTCCTCCAGGTGCGTACTCCATGTGAAACTTGTACTCTAAGCAACCTTCTTCGTTGACTTTCTCTTGCACTTTGGTCCCATAGCACTGGACGATTCTCGGACACCCTTTGAATTCAGACAGGATTCGAAACTCTCTGTAGAGAGGCTCGGCGTGTTCTTCGTCGGAGATTTTCGCTGCAGCGTAAAGCGTCTTGCCGTCGCGTCGTCTTTTGTATTTGAAGAGACTCACCGAACCGAAAGAACCTTTTCCCAAAAGCTTTTCGAAGTACAACACTGGCCCGGCCATTGTAATAGAAGGATCGATTCTTTTGAGAGCTTATGTAAAATCTGAGAATTCCCAAATAAATAACAATCGACTCTTTTTTAAGCAAACAAACCCTAAGTGAAACTGAGAATTGGCAATTAACTTTTTGGGTCAAGTCTCGACAAATATGTATAAGCCAGCTATTAACGCGTGTCCCAAGTTTCCTTTTTTATTTTCATTTTTCATTTTTGTAAACAAAAAGAAATAAAGATTTCCTTTTTTCTCCGAACAGACATGTTAAGAAAAAAAGTGACAGTGTTGTGATTTCTCCGAACAGAAAAGTTAGGATCCACAAGAAAAAAGGAAACAACCGAAAAGTGACACTTGTGGTTTTTGCCGAGGTAAACAATTAACTGAGTAAATGAAATAGAAAAGGTAAAGTTTATTCTTACCTGTACGTATCACAAAGATTGATGCTAAAATACATTAGTTGATACTCCAACTCACCTCTTCGTCATCTAGCCATGTGTCAGTCAGACAATATGACAAATGTGTTATTCACCGCTTGTCTTCTAATCTGTGACCAGAGGCAAAAAGAACATATCAACTTCTGCTGTTACTTACCTACGTAAGGCATTGGACTGGAGAATTTTCAACTTTCTCAATCCATAAATACAAACAAACACTTGCAAGCCATCTCCGAATTTTTCCACCATGCGTCTCTAGCTAGTGTTTTATCCCTGTCTTCTAGAGGAGGAAATATCCGAATGTAAACTACCTTTACCAAAACATGATAAGATACACATTTTGATTCTTTTGGAAGTTTTTCGTCTAGAACTTAGCTGCGTTACAGGACATCATTCCGCTGAGGGGAACATACATTTACATAATCCATTGATGTGTGTTTTTGGAGACTTGTGTACGTATTATTGGAGACTTATAGGTCTATATTCCCAGCAGTAGCTAGGTAACATCTTCATCTCAAGATGAAAAACAATCGATTAAATTCGTAGAACCTATGAATGTGCACTAAGCATAATATACAAATATGTATTTGGTATAACAGTAGTTAGAATGGGAGGGAGAGTTAGGCGCAGCAGCAATAATTATCTAAAAGAAACCGTTCTGCATTTCACCTTCTTCCAAAGTTTTAGTATTCTCTGTGAGAAATCATGTGGTTATCTTTTGTACTGATAGTCAAAAGAAAATTAATTACTCAGTAGCACAAATAACTCAAGGTCAATTCTTTGCTATGCCTTTATAATGCATCTGGAAAAAAAAAAATACTTCGTAGTTAAATGCAATTTTTTTCTTACGTTTTCGTGTTCTCCAACAATATTTTTTTAAAAAGTCACTTGTAAATTTTAATATTATTGTGATACATGAACCTTTTATAGCCTTATCTTTTGAAAAACGAATTGCATTTACGTATAAACGAAACAAAAACAAAGAAAAGTATAAAGAAGCAAAACCTAATTAATTAGAGAAGTGCATTAAAAAGAATCCGGTGTTCATGTTCAACAATAAACCTTCAACTCGCTAACGAAAAGAGAGAGAGAAAAACAACATCTCAATAATAAAAGACGATATTAGAATGCTAAGATCAAAACCAACAGGTTGAAGCCGATCCAAGAAGCTAACTTCGAGGCACCGCTTTGAAGAGGTGATGGAGCAATCTGATGCCCATACTGTGGAGCGTTGACCGGGGAAGGAGACGAATAGGATTTTGGTGATCTGACCGGTCCAGGAACAGGAGCAGCGATTGGACCCAACGAGGCTGGTAGGACGACGATGTGAACCTTTTGGCCTATGTCACAGTGACCAGGAACTCCGCATATAAAGCTGTGCACTCCCGGTTTGGTTAAACTGATTTTGTCAGAACCGGTTTGGTATTTCGCTAGCGGCTTAGACGGATCACACAGCTCGAAACCATAGGGAGTGACTTGAGTGACGTCGTGGAACTCGCTGTTGTATTCGAAGACCAAAGAGTCTCCGACTTGAAACGTTCTCGAAGAAGCCCAAGCTTCGTAATCGACCCCCATCATGGTCCAGCCGTTCGAGTCGCCGACTTTGTGAACGGTTCCTCCGACGGCAACCCCAAGAAGTGTAACAAGAATCAGCAAAGAAGTGAGAAAGGTGTTGCTCTTGATCAAAGCCATGATTGATCGTTGGTTGGTTCTTCTTTTCTTTTGGAACGAGATAGCAGATAGTTAAGCAGCAAAAGAAAACAAATTTGGAAGAGACTGATAAAAGTTCTGAGTTTGATTGTTGAGAAGTTGAGAGGGGACGTTGATGTTTATATAGGGCACGTTGAGCTAAATCCTTTTGGATCTTTTCCCTTGAGGAATTTGTAGATATGGAAAGTTCCTAGTGACTATTGGTATCTCGCTTACTTTCTTTCCTTTTTTAAACTTTCATTACCGACTAGGATTCAACCCCTCAAATCGATGGTGTATTTTGAAAACTAATCTATATTTTGAAAATAAACTTTTTAATTAAGTAAAATCACAATATCATTATCATTTTAAAATTTTAAAACTACAAAGGATATATAGTTTAAAAAAAAAAGTAAATTGTCTGTTGACAAAAAAAAAGGAAGTAAATTGTCTATAACTATGTTTTGAATCATGTTTTTATACTACATATATGTTATTATTGATATTTCGTATATAATATTTTTTGCAAAATTATTTTTTTTAAAGACTTTTTATGATAAATCTAATATTTTGAATTAGTATCAATTTTAAATTTTTTTTTCTGGAATATTATGTTCTTTTTAGTATCTAAAACTAAAAGGTTAGTTTTCAAACTTTAAAAAACATGGATTAGTTTTCAAAATATTTGGAATATTAAATCAAATTTCCTTTTATATTATTATGAATTATGTAATTCAGTCATACCTCCTCAATAACAACATATCTAAGATGTATTGATAAACTTGACGATAAGGGAAATTTTAAACAGATAATACGATGTATCAATTAGTAATTGGTTGACTATACAAAAAAATTGGTTTAAAAACAAAACCGGTTTCGGTTAAGTATCAATTCAATTCCCTTCTATTAATCAATGATGGGCATTGAATACAGAAGAAATTCGGTGAAGGAATTCTAACCGGTTTATTAATGGGCCGTCCCAATACAGATCGGGACTAACTAATAAATTAGGAAAACATACGGAGAACACCTGGAATTAGATGATAAAATCGGGGGTCATTTTGAAATTATTATTCTAAATGGGTTTCGATTTCGTTTTCAACGACGCATCATAAAGATTTCTTTTGTGTTATGAAAACGGTTCGTCATATAGCCTCATAGGGTTGTTGTTGTTGTTCCTCCTCTCCCCTATCGACCACGGCGGCGACGAGGCTGAGAAGACCGACGCGGCGGAGAAGCCATCTTTGAAAAAAGCCTAACATTCTCTTTAGAATTGAGAAAGTAAAAGTGTCGGTCATGGCCTCAATCTCGACTTGGTTCAGATACATGGCTCACAAGCTTGAGTATTCCCTCAGCCTTACTGTCAAGGTTCCTCTCTCTCTCTCGATATTTGTAATCTTGGAAATTGGTTTTAGGAACAATTAAAATGCTCTGATAAATTCTGCTTCTTCTGTGTTTTTTTTTTGTTTCCTCTCAATTGAATCAAATATGTTCGTAATTTCGATGAAAAAGGTAGACTTTTGATGTTGGAATTATACAAAAGAGCTTTACTTTTATTTATGTTGGAGATTTGCTCTTTTTCATTGCAACTTTTAGGTTTTGATTCTTGAAATGCTAATGCCTCTATAGAACTCACAGTTACCAAAGTTCACATCTTTTGTCTGAAGCAGACAACTTTCATCTCAAGACAATCTATGCTTGACTTTTCGAGTATGATTTGATGGTCACATGATCAGGAAAAAAAAAACTACTACATTCCTTGATTCCAGTTCTCAAAATAACCTTCATTCATACGGTTTCCATGTTTCAACTGTTTTAACTACTTTGTTTGTGGAAACTTATGTGATTTGTGATTTTACTCGATTTTTTTTTTCAGAGTCATAGAAGAGAAAAACTGAGTGACCGAGAACTCGTTCAAATAATCTTCAAGAATTTATTCCAAGGAAAAATAACTTACCTACACTCGGGCAAAGGACGAGAAATGTCCCCAACCATGGGAGCACACGAAAACACACTTCTTGTCCGTAAGATACCAGTCGCTACTACGAGGTATGTTCATTTATAAATAAGCGTTACACTTTTTCTTTGTTAAGTTTTTAGTCTTTGGTGTTCCACTGCTCGTATTCTGTTACACCGTAATCATAGTTTGTGGTTCATCTCATAGCGTATAGACACAGTGTCACTTGTCTTTCTACATAATATGACTCTGAGCTTTAAGTGTTTGTGGGAATTTTTATGATCTTTGCCCTCTTCACATGATCTGTGCTTACTCATTGGGATTCTGTGCTTAGGTATCTATTCGTTGGAGATGCTGTCGTCTTAAAGGACCCAAACAATTCAGATAAGTATCTGGTAAGAAGATTAGCCGGTGTAGAAGGGTTCGAAATGGTATCGGGTGATGAAAAGGATGAGCCTTTTGTTCTCGAAAAAGATCAGTGTTGGGTAGTAGCTGAAAACCAGGAGATCAAAGCTAAGGTATATGCATACATCATCGTCTTCTTTCTTTCTGAAAATTCTTGGGATGATCTAAAGCGAGACCAAAGCATAGTCTATATACAAGTGTCTTTCTTGTTGACTTCATCACATTCTGTGTGGGTTTTGAACAGGAAGCATATGATAGTCGAACATTTGGTCCAGTTTCAACAGCAGACATTGTTGGAAGAGCTATATATTGTCTGAGAACAGCCGTGGATCATGGTCCTGTCCGAAACAGGTTAAAAGCCGAAGCCTTTTGTCTTTTAATAAATATTTTAAATGAGCCTTTTTTTGGTTTGCTTACTCCTAAAATGCTTTGAATCAGTAACACTGCGATGGGACAAGATTCTCCAATACTGGCCGTAGAATTGGACGTCGACGAGATGGCTAAAAACCACAAGGCACAGTAAAGAGACACTTGCTTGTGTTTGTTTTTGTGTCAAAGCTAAATTGCGTTATTTGTTTGAGATAGGAGAAAACTAATAAAATCATACAAAGATGATAAATCCGAAATCTTACTTTCATATTTTGAAACCAGTTTGTTTGTAGCCGTAAAATGTATATCTGCGGCAAATGTTGCGACTTGTTTGTTTTTTGAAACAAGCTGTGTAGCTTGTCGTTATCATCCCTGTAGAATAATATTTATTTATCAGTTTTTTTAATTATTGGGAATAAAGCGACGTATACTTTTACAAAAAGAAATAGTAATACATATCACTGGGCATAAAAAAACAAGCTGAATTTATAAAAAAACTCAGTTCGATTAACACTAATGAAAACGAAATTGTTTATATCGAAATTGAATAGGACGCTTAAAATTTAGTTAGTATCCTGAGACAGGATAAATGTACGTTTATGTTTTACCATTTCGAGCTTTTCACAAACTAAACCGAAATATAGTTTGATTTATTTACTGCAGTAGCCGATCAATCTTGGGAAATTAGCCCAATAATAAAAAGAAGAAAAAAAATGTTTGATTTATTTACTGCAGTAGCCGATCAATCTTGGGAAATTAGCCCAATAATAAAAAGAAGAAAAAAAATGGTGGTCCAACTGGGAACGGACCAGCAGGCCATAGTGGATCTGGGTGGCGCCGAGCCGTTATCCGTCCACTGCTGAGAGCGGGAAGTTGTCGCTGCTCTGTGAAGCCAGCCTGACGCGGTGCCCTCCGAGTTTAGCACCCGCCTGACCCAAGCCTTCGCTCGAACCAGACGGATGACTCTCAGCTTGGACTGGGCAGCTCAGAAACATGCCACACCAGAACCGACCTGTGGACCCGAACCAATGTCCCACCATCTTATAGTCCCCACATGGGTCACAAGCTCTCGTTACTTAGCTCGACGTTAAACTCTTGTTTCTGTGATCTATATAAACAAAGATACTATGGGAAGAACTACCGATGTGGGACAAAACACTTGAACTTATGAATAAAAGTCTTTTGATGTGGGCTAAACTCTTATCATCAAAGGCCCAAAATAAAATTTATTAAAGCCCGATAGTGTTTAGAACCCATTTCCTACATTGCAAATATCAGAGGAGTTTGCCTAGTCAGAAAAACTTTCAACAAAACAAAATGTGGTCTGAATCTATTTCCTCAGAAATCCAATCACAGTTTAGCTATGTTTATTTTCTTTTATTTTATTTTATTACGGTTTAAAACCATCATCAGTCCCACTATATAGTCCAATACTATTTCGTTGTACACAATAAGTTTTATGATATCGGTTCCAGATTTTCACAAGAGATGGTAAGAAATAAGGGTTGGTTATCAGCTAGGTTCGAACACCTGTCCATGACAACTTTAGAGCGGTGAAACCCCAGAGTGAGCTAAACCTTTGTTATAAATTTATAACCTCTCAATCTTAGGCGTCGTTTTCGAAGCATCCCACAATCACTATTCTTAGACCATCTCCAATGGTCAGAACTTCTTATGAGTTTTTAAAATTATTTTAACTATAAATTTTGAAATTTGTTAAGTTAAGAGCCTATAGAAAAATGATTAAGTTTGCATACCTCCAATGGTAAAACCTCTCATGGGTTATAAAAAAAAAAAAGACAGTCGTGTGAAGGTTTACGGAAGATGTTCTTCTCTCTTTATTTATGTTCTCTTTCTCCTTTCACAACTCTCTTGGACAATTAAGCAAACATGTGGTGTGCAAAAATATCTGTTTACGTTTGTTTTTTCTCCGCATAAATTGCAACTGAACTCCACACGCAAACTTCTTCTTCCTAGTTTAATATCTACAGAAGCAATTTTTCTCTGAACAACAAGATACCCAACTCTCAGCGTGAAAAGATAGAGATACAAACACTATTAAAGACCCAATTTCATTTAATCACCTCTGATTCTTCTTCTGGATTTAAGTCAGATTTTTCAATCGTTCCGTAACAAAGACTTAGAACAGAAAAAGAAGAAGACGCATCTAAAAACATTTAACCAATAAAAAATGGACACGTGACAGGTTCTTACTAACTCTAAAAACACTTTCATCAGAACCGACTCTGAAGATATTATTTATTTTTGATTTATTTTTTTTGCTTTTTGTGTAAGAATCTCTGTCTAAAACTCTCCGTTGGAGATGCTCTTATAGATTATAAATCTGGGCCAAAGCCTTCTGTTTTCAGGCCCATTAGACTTAAAAAGCCCGATGCTGGTTTTAACGGAACAAACAAAAAAGAGAGAGCAGAAATATATTTGTGAAGAGAGAGATTTGAGATAGCACAAAAGAGGCGAAAAAAAAGCCAATGCAAGAAGAAGAACAAGAAGTTAAACCTCTCTCTCTCCTTTCTTCTGTTCATGGCGCTTTCAGGAACGTTGCAGCTTACGTCTGATTACATTCCTGGTATTTTTCTATTCTCTCTCTCTGTTTTATGTTTACTCGAAATTGCGTTATCATTATCTTCCTTCTTCTTATTATTATTCGTCGGAGGTTTTGTTTTGCCGAAACGAATACTCATTCCTCTGTGGGGTTTATGCTTCTTTCACTGAAACTAGCCAAAAAATGTCTGCTTTCTTTAGGTATCTTCTTAAAAACAAAAATTGTCGTTGTTAACTTGTTTCCGTAATTGAGGATATTATGTGGATAAGCTTTTATGGTCGGTGTTTCTTTCTGGAACTGTTTTGTCTTCAAGATGTTCGACGAAATGACTGTGTGAAGGTGGTAATTGGTAGACGTTGTTTTCGTCGGGGCTTTTTCCGTGGTTTAGTTTCCTTTTGCTCGTATCTATGGTTAACGAAATTCTACTTCGCAAATATCACAAGGATTTTTTAGCCACCAAGAGTATGTTAGTTAGTGATGTAGGAAGTAATATGATATGAAAGGTGTAATCTTTAAAGCATAATTTGCTGTGGTAGTCACTTAGGTAGGTCACTTGTGTGACATTTGATCGATATCTATAAGTCGACGCTTGGGAATTTGATGTGAATACATTTGTGCACTGAACATGATTTGCAAGCTATTCCGGAGTAGGATTTTACTTGATTATCTTAACTCACACATTATTTATAATGCCCTACCATTGGCTCTTTGATGATTCAGTTTGTTGATATATGTTACAAGTTTGGTCCGATTCAAAAACTGCTCTTCAATATTCAAATATCTAGTAAGCATTATTGGATTAAACTCTTTCTTAATCTATCTGGTGTTGCTTTTGGTAAACACAGGTTATGGAATTTCAGATAGCAGGAGCTTCTCTACCTCTGCTGTGTCTAGAAGAACACTTGCCGTATTACCTTGCTCGTCCTGTCTGGTTAACAAACTTCGCATCATCGAGAATGGGCGACATCTAAAAGCTTCCCCTAACAAGATTTCATTTGTGTGCCGAGCTAGTTCTTCTGGCCATAGGAGAAATAATCCTGACTTCTCAAGAAACAATAAGCAGGGTTTCCGAGGCAGGAACAGGCGAAACGAAGATAGAGATGGTTTAGACGGTAATGGTCTTGAAGACTCTGATATGTTGTCTTCCAGAAACGGTCCTGTATTCTCTCTATCCAGTTCCCCGAAATTCCAGGCGACTTCATCACCTGGACCAAGAGAGAAAGAGATAGTGGATCTTTTCAGGAAAGTCCAAGCTCAGCTCCGAGCTCGAGCTGCTGCTAAGAAAGAAGATAAGAAGACAGAAGAAGCTTCTAAAGGACAAGGAGGAAAAGAGACTGAGACAGTGGACTCTCTTCTCAAGTTACTGAGGAAGCACTCAGGAGAACAGGGCAAGAAGAAAGTTAGCAACTTTAGTTCTGAGAAGCAGCTAAATGGAGATGATGATGTGGAAAGACAGGATCACAGTTCCAATCATATTGATTCGCGAAACAGAGATCATAATGCAACACCCTTTACCAGGCCAGCGTCAAGCTTCAGACGCAATTCGCCTGTACCGAGACATAAATCTCAGTCCAATTATTCTAGTGAGGCCATTTTTGATGAGGCATCAAGTTACAGTGTGACTTGGACTCAGAAAAAGGATCAAGTAGAGTCGCGTGATGAACCTGAATACGAGCCTGAGCCTGAATATGAACCTGAATCTGAACAAGGACTCGCCCTTCTGGAAACAGAGCCAGAGCTGAAGCCAGAGTCATTTTACCAAGAGGAGGAAGAAGATCACAATGTCCCTGTAGATGAATTATCAGATGATGATGATGATGATGAGTCTATCAGTGCCGAGGAAGAAGCTGCGAAAGACGAAGACTTGAGTGCACTGAAGTTGATAGAACTTAGAGCCGTAGCAAAATCGAGGGGTCTTAAAGGGATTTCAAAAATGAAGAAAGCTGAGCTGGTGAATTTGCTCTGTAGTAACAAAGCTTGATGATGGGAATGATGAACATGAACATTGCTTTAGTTTTTAATACAGCCAACGAATCTCCAACTATTTGTTCATTCAGAATCGTAGTGCATTCTAGTTACATTTAGTTTCTCCATTAGTTGATGAATTTTCCCTTTTGCTTCTTTCAGCAAAGTTGAAATGTCTTTCGTTCATTTTTTTTGTGTTTTGAAATTGAATCCCCGTCGCCGTCGGCATAATCTAACTTGATTAGCGGTAGTTTAAAATCATAATTGAAATAATCATTTTAAGAGAATAAAATTAAAAAATAATTGGAAAAAGGGTATAACTTTATAGGAAAAGGACAGGACACGACCGATAAAGAAAAGGGGGGAAATGTGGTAGGGTTTCCTTGCCCATCTGCCCGAACTTTCATTTTTAAGATTATGCCCTGAACCTTGATTTAGCAATAAATGACCTTCTAGATCTCACCATTTTTCAAATAAATATAGTATTTTTTATATGAATTGAAGTTTTGCTGCGTCGTAATTAAGCAGACTGATTAACAAACGGAATGGTGTTTGTCTACTAGTTGAGCGTGTTATTATATTTATCAAATCAATCACGTGAGAAGTTGGTGTGTTTGAGGCTCAATATATTATACCTCTTAAATTTCCTTCTTGTCAGTAAATTGGGTATGGATTGCTATTTTTTCTTAAGTTATTTGGTTAGATTCTTTATTTTCGATTTAGTGTTTTTCTACAGTGTTTGTTTCATCCAGTTTTGTATAGATTGGTTTATTTAGGTTTAATTTGTTTTCAAGTTTTTCTGTTTGGCTTTCGATAATTTTAGATTATTGCCAACTTTGGACTCTCATATAACTTTCAAGCTTTGGATTTCCGTAAATTTTTCTGGTTTTGTTTGTAATCTCTGTTGAATGATATAAAATGTTTCTAATGTTAAAAGTAAATAAAAAAATCACGTGAGAAATATAATGAAACATATGAGGAGCAAGTAAAAATATGTATATTATAAAATGGATTCCCTTATAAAATATAGCACTATTCTTAGTTTATTAAGGATGATTGTTTATACGGTTATGGAGCCAAAAAAAAATCGTATAATCCAACAGATAACTTACCAATTTATCGTTGGTTGGTTGTTTGTGCTTTTTTGTAAAGAATGTGCAGTAAAAAAATTATAAACTTGGTATGTTCTCATATATTCCTGACCCAATAAAAAAATATTTTCATATATTGAAGATCAAGGTGCATTAAATTGGGTGCATGTTCTTGTCTTTAGAAACAAAATAAAGTGACACACAAGAGGTCGGTGTAAATTTGTTTTGTGTGTTGTGAAATTGAAGTTACTGTCTTCATTTAGTATATGACACTGACCGATGTCAGGTCCCATCTCTAGTTTACTTCCTTTTATTATGAGCATCTTGCCACTTTCAGTACATTTCAAAAAATTCTTAATAACTCTCTTTTTCCTTAAGACTACAAACTACTGCTTAAATACCTCGAGGTGCGCCCGATAATCTAAAGTATTAGAATACGTGTTATATCTCACCCTATATTTAAATACACCAGATATTTTGATACTCGTATTAGATCAAACATATTTTTCAAAAACTTACAGATTCATAAAATACTCATTTTCGGGTTGGTCTTTTTGTATCTTCGTTTAACTGTTGCTTCTTGGATTTTCCAAAGAATCAATAAATAGGGGTAAACAACACATGCACAAGCTGTGTTATCGGAAGACTCTGATATTCGAATCAACATATATATACCTTACAGATTACTCGGAGTATTATGATGCCTTTTATTTTTAGTATTTTTCTTCACCTTTTTATTGTTGACAATAGAAAGCATAAAAAAAGGGAGTTTCCTTTCCTTTTGATTATGATATTGGATCACCAGATCCAAAACGAGTAGACTGCCTCTTGTGATTTTCACCATATTTTAGGTTTGGCACGGCTAGTTAATCTAGGACACGCTATAAGAGCAGGGAATGTATATGTTCTATTTTACCAGTGGTGATGGTTTATTTGAAATATGATGTTGGGAGATATGGGTGTTCTACATTAAACGCTCGTTTGGTTAGATATATTTTGACTTTTATTTTAGAATCAAAAGGTGATCCAATTTCTATCATACAGCTAATCTTTTAAAGTGAATGTAATCATCGGATTTTCTAAAGGATTTAAATCATGACAACATCATTTCGATTGATTAAGTGATGATGAAAAGATTACTAATGGGGATCAAACTTCGGGGGAAAGCAAGTTTTGACTTTTATGTTGCATATTAACTTGAATCTAATAGACAATATCTAAATCGGTTATAAATTTATACTATCAGTCCAATACTTCTGAATGTCATAAAAAATTTATTAATTCAAATGCTTTTATCAGTATCATAAAAATGTAATTTTAGCAACAACAAAAATAAATCCAAATCGATGACTCATGTGCTTAGAACCGGCTGCTAGAAATACCCATTTTCATAATTTTAGCTCTCAAACTAATAATATTCATCAACTTCAAAATATGAGATTTAAAGTATTCTCAAATTTACGCGGGATCAAGTTTTGGAGAAAAGCAATCAACAGAGGCAGAATTGTCGTTAATGGCTGGATTTTTCTGTTGTTAAAGAGATGGCTATAACTTACATTTACATGTATATATAAATATTTCGTACGCTCTCAACGCATGAAAATTGTGCATGTGCACGCAAAACATTGACTTCCTCAAATGTATTGAGAATATACAGTTTCTAGGTGCTGGTACTTAATTTAATAATAGTACGATAACTCGTATGGCAAATGTTGAGCAGGACACTGGTTACTTAAATATTCGTTGATATTTACAAAAGGAGTACTGCTACGAAGTTCGGGCCACTGCTACTACCTAGCTAAATGCAATGTGTGTCGTGTTTAGACGATAACTAGTTGAGGAAAGTTAGTGTTTTAAGACCTTCTTTAACTTTATTAATGTTTTAAATATAAATTTATAAAGGTTATGTAAACGAGGATTGATTTGTAGGTTAGTATGATTTAGCCAGAATATGTTGTCGTTTTGTGAATAAATCTGTGGTGCAACTTGAAAATGTTAACCTAATGGTAGATAGTTCAGTTTTGAGCATATAATTCTTGACGAGGCTGAATATTTGTTCCCGAACCCAAGTGGTTGTTAAAGAAAATTCATTAACATTTCCCTATATATAGTTTTATCATCAAAACTTTGATTTCGATCTAAATAAAGTTATGACCAAACCAAATATCTATCTTTTTCTATTTTGATACGCGGTATTAATGTTGAAGATCACCATAACTTAGATAATTAATTTAATATAATTGTAATTTATTGAATAAGTGTTATTAGTTCAAATTTAAATTCATTTTACATAAATTATAATTCGGTATCGAAATTCAACCGATATACTAACTGACCATTTTTATATTAAAAAAAAGTCTTCAAAGTTTCGATTTTAAGCAGTAGTTTTGGAAAAGAGACTGAAATATCTATTTAACATGTTACGTTTTTTCTGTTAGAAAAGCTTATGGGATCTAAACACGAAAACTTTAGATGTTAAAAGAAATAGAAATTAATTTCACCAATTGCATGGGGAAAAAACAAGGACGGAGCTATTTTCATTGACACAAAGCTTTCAAAGGTAAAAGCTTCACCGATCAATGGGTTTAGATGACTCTATAATAAGTTTGTATATATTTTTCAAAATTGTAAGACAAAAAAATTGTTAGATATATCATAATATCAGTGTCTTGACACTTTTAGACGTTCAATAGTTTCTGATTAACTTTTAACTGTATTCTGAACCTTTCATCGAATTAGGGGTGTCTATACTACGCATTGAATTATTTTATTGGTCGAGCAGGTCTGTTTTTGTTTTGTTAATTATGTCAGAAAGAGGTAGATAGAAAACTGGATATCTGCAAAACTAGACACAAGTTAGACTTAGTATGGTACAATAATAGAATCCTAAAGATATTCTTGTCATTGTTTAAAGAAAAGGGAATTTAATTAAAGGGAAGACCAGCCTGTGGTCTAAACTTTCTTCTTGGTTCTATTGTTATCTACCATTTTAACACGCTCTAAATAATTATTTTCCCCCTAAGAAAATAAATATGATGGATATGTAAAGATCTTTTGTACAATGGTCCGAAGAAAAGCCCTTTTCATATGTGTCCAAGGGAGAAGAATTGAGGGCTATTTTGGTAAGATAACAAGGAACTGTCAATCAGTTCTACAGTAGAGATATAAGTATTTTATGAATTTTTTTTTAAATTATATATTTATATCGTTTTCAAACTTTTGGCTGCCTTTGTCCACACCTAAATGCCCAACTCCTTTTCTGCCTTTTTCTAGCGACAGAAAATTATTTCATTGAGAAAAAAAAAGAGAGAAGACGAATATTATAACGAGACATCCAAGCTCACAAGTCTTCATCAATAATGAGGCCGAGTATTTTGTTTTTTCTCGCTAAATTTCCATTCAAAATAGAATACAAATGAAATACAAGATGGAATACGTTCGGCAGCTTCCAAAGTTCCATAGACGAGATCCCAAATAAGGGAAATGAAATTTCAAACAAGGGAAAACTAAAATTTACAAAGAACCGTTTCAAACTAAACTGGTAAAACAAAATTAGAGTAAGGTTAAAAAGAGTACATCCTCTTTCCATACTAATAAGAATTTGATCCCGTGTTAGAGAAAAGTTATGGATCTAAAACCCATATTTTTATACATTTTAAAATTTTTTAATAAAAACTAAAAATCAAGTAAAAATACTAGTTTATATTATGTCGACAAAACAAAATTGATATATTATATTTTTTCTAATGTTTACAATAATTCTCTCTCTACGCTACCAAGTGTTTGAAGAGAAATTAGTAAATCGATTATATTATTCCAACTCACTAAAAATCCTTCGCCGGTTCTTATTAGCGAGTTATCACGTCGAAATTGGATAACAAGATAACTTCAACTTTTCACAAACTTTTGATATAGGTGAAACAACGATGATAAAAGCTCAACCGGAAAATTCAAATGTAAATCATGCAGAAATTCGGTGCTTATCGTCTCAAGGAGTTTTCAAAAAATGAGAACAAGGCAAAGTCGAGAACTTTTCTGTCAAAAACAACCATAAAGCCCTAAACTGAAAATGGGAAACCTAATATTTATAGGATAACTATTGCTTGTTTCTTCATCTTAATTATACCATAGAGGCTAAAAGAAGCAGACCAAAGTCTGATACAAAAATCAGAAGAAAATTCTATTTATAAAAATGTACTGTATCTATTTATGGCCCATTTAATTAATTAATTAGACAAATCTTATATGGAGAACCTTTTAACGAACGTTCAGTTTAGTATATGTCCCAAAAAAGGCTATTTAGTTTTCCGACATTAGTTTCGAAATATTACATTAAAAACACCAAACCCGGTATACGAAATAGAGACAAAACACGATGGATAAAAAAATGTAAAGATCTGAAAACTATAGTCCGCTTATCTCCTCAACTGATATAAAAAACAAAATAAGGGGAAATACCTCCGGAAAAGTTTTATAATTTTTCTTGTAATTCTAAAAATATATATAATTAATACACATGATATATATCTTTACAAACACCTTATATCTCCCAACCGCACAAACAAAATTTTGAGCTTCTCCGCATCCACCAAAGAAAGATCAAGAATCAAGAAAAATCCGTGAAAGAACCCATACAACATCGACCATTCCGTTCAAAAATGGAAATGATTCCCCAGTTGATGGAAGGCTCTTCGGCTTACGCAGGTGCCACAAATCTCAACATCATCGCAAACATCTCGTCCTCCTCCTCCGTCACTGGAGCGATCACAACACAACCACCGTCTTCCTCCTCCTCATCCTCTTCCTCCTCTCCATCGGCGAACTCAAGCCGTTACGAGAACCAGAAGAGAAGAGACTGGAACACGTTCGGACAGTACTTAAGGAACCACCGCCCACCGCTTTCGCTTTCGCGATGCAGCGGAGCTCACGTGCTCGAGTTTCTCCGTTACTTGGACCAATTCGGTAAGACAAAAGTCCACACGACCGTTTGTCACTTCTACGGCCATCCTAATCCTCCAGCACCGTGTCCTTGTCCTCTCCGACAAGCTTGGGGAAGTCTCGACGCTCTCATCGGTCGTCTTCGAGCTGCTTTTGAAGAGAATGGAGGCAAGCCTGAGACTAATCCATTTGGAGCCCGTGCCGTTAGACTTTATCTAAGGGAAGTTAGAGATATGCAGAGCAAAGCTAGAGGTGTTAGTTACGAGAAGAAGAAGCGAAAGCGTCCTCTTCCTCCGTTGTCGGCCTCTTCTTCCTCCGCCGTCGCTAGCCACCAGTAATTTCAAATGTTACCGGGTACTAGTTCTACTACTCAAATATCAAAGCTTGAGAAGTAACTACATATAGTTAAGAGAGAAAAATCGAGTATTTTATGTAATCTGATATGTGAATTGGCATCTTTCTTATATATATATATGTTGGTTTTAATTTAGGTTCATGTGTTAAGTTTTAGAATCTGGTGAAAGAAGAACTAAGGTTCTTTTGTTACTATTGTATGTTGGGGGTGTTGCGGAAGGTAGTAGGGTTTCAATATTTATTTATTAAATAAAAGAGAGAATTTCACAACTATATATATATAGATATATATATATATATATATATATATATATCTGTATATGAATATCTATTTATGATAAATTAAATTGGTCTTCTTCTTCATCATCTTTCGGCTCGATTTGGTTCTAAAACAGAGAGGCCTTAGGTTTAACTTAGATCATTTTGTGGAGTGTAATGATAAGAATTGTTTTATTGATTTTTCTTCTTTTGATGCAAAACAATAGTCGTTGTCTAAAAGTGACAGTGAACTATAAGTGGTCTTGTAGACTTATAATGGTTGACAGTGATTGCACTATCTATTTTAAATTCATGAAATTAACTCATTAGTTTACCTCCACTCCCAAATTCCCCCAAAGATTTACTGAATTCGTCCCCAGCATAAACATTCACATGCATACGTGGCATTCTTCAGTAAACATGTTGTCTCATTTTTGTTTCATCTCTAAACTCATTTTTGTTGTTCATATTTAATTAACCATAGGTTTACTTGCGAGTGATAAGTTTTCTTACTCAAATTAACTTTTTCATAACCAACATTTAAATATAACAGGGGGGAAAGTATCAAAATATCCTTAATTACGGACATTTTTATTTCTAGTACATATTCTACTCAAGAATATTGTGCATGTCTAGGCTTTTGCATAAACCCTAGAATTTGGAGATATGGTGATTGATAGTTTCATATTCTTAGGGCAATCTATGTTCTATAAATACATTACTTTGTGTATCATTCCAAAGCCAGTTATAGGAAATAAGGAATGCGAATGACTTGATCCTAACAACTAAGGTTCTAAATTCTAATTAAGTAACATGTGATATGACACCCTCGTGAAGAAGGAATCTAATTTTGTATGCGATGTTGTGTATGGTCTTGACGTACTTCTCATATTTAGAAGTTAATTTCTTTTTGAATGATCTGATTATATTGTTGCATTGATTCATAAACATCCATATATTAATTGATCACTATATAAGGTTGATAATTCATGATCATGGAGTTGCTTCCCTAATACAGAAACATTGTCTCAATTTGTATTGCTGGCTGAAACATGGAATCGCTATAACTGCCGACTGAAGATCATTTTGTTTGATAGCTACGTAGTCTAATTGCGGATTGGAGATCAAATTGTTGAATAGCTATGTAGCATGATTTTGGTTACTAATGTCGGATTAAAAAAAAAAAAAAAAATGACAAGCCAATTCTATATATCAGTTACACAATTCTAAGAAATTGTAATTTTTATATTTGACAATGCTATTCTTATGAGAAAACAAAAAAAATATATCAATACAAAATATATCAAATGGTACATATTTTTCTTTTTCTGAATGATTTTGTTATTCTATACGGCATATTGCACCGTTTTTTTAGTTAGCTGTGTTTTCAGTCAAAACCTACTCTACATAGATAATAAAGTTCAAAACTCATATTTTGAGATTTATGAAACTGTGAAAGAAGAAACAAAGGTATAGTTGTTAACTTGTTACGGTGAAATTTGTTATTTAAACAGTATATATATAAATATAGATAGTAAATTTCTATATAGAGAGAGACATATCATTCTTATTTCAGTGAAGGTTTTTGTTGTTTTAAAAGTTATTTTTATGAAATGAGGTTCTGATTTTTTTTTTTTTTTGGAAGTCATTGTCATTAAATATTGAAAAATGAGAAACACAGCATGAAAAGGTATTGATTGGACATATTTCTAATCTCACTTGTTATTATTTTTCTTTTTTGGTAAACGTCAATATTATAGTTTAGATAGCGTCACCACAATACGTCCGTCAGAGGAAACAATCTTTTTGACGAATTTGAAAATCAAACAACATATGTTACAGCATTTTTATAGTACCTTAAACCATATATGTGATACTTTTGGTAATCTAATATCCTTAATTTGTGTACATAAATGCAGTAGTAAAATAAAATAAAAATTAAAACGAAAAAAAAAATTGTTTTGGCACATTGTGTAGTGTTATCATTCATGAGTGTGGTAAGAGGTAGAGCCAGAGTTCTGTCTCTCACTTGTCTTGTCTCTGTAAGTTGTTCGTCGCAGAGCACTCAAAAACTCATGTCCAGCCCTTCAACTTTTATTGATTCTTGTCCATTTCTGAATTTCCTCAAATTGTAAAATCTGTTTCAAAAGATAAAACAATTCTATAACTCTAAAATTTTCAATTTGCCTAAAGTTTTTGAAACCCACAGTTTTAGGATTTTTTAATCATGACTTGAAAATGACTCGACTGGTTTATTATGTTTTTTTTCTTTTTTTGTGTGTGAAAGACTGGTTTACTCTGTCTTATATATCTTTCATTATATTTACTATGTGAAAAACTTAGAGCATTATTATAGGTAAACCTTGTTTAAGTTTCTTATAAAAGACAAATTAATAATATTTTAATTAGAATAATAAATGAACCAATAAGAAAGTAACACATAAAAAAGTAGTTTCCTATATGATGTGAAAAGTTTTCAAAATTTTTCAAATAAGAAATTTTGACACTCTTTCACCTATTTTCTTTTTATTTTTTATTTATCTAAATCATAAGTAATTTTTTTAAAACCTCTCTATAATCATGCTCTTGCATATCTCTTAGCAAAAAATGTACTATTCGAGTTTATATTTAGTTAGTCGCACATCAACCATATATAATATAGTTTAGCTATTCTAAACAAAAATTTGGGAAATATTCAACAATTATCATGCCAAATAAAGTTCTATCGTTTTATTTTCATATTTAAAACTTTCAAACATTCTGCTCACTTTTGGTTAAGATTTAAAAGCGACAGTCAATATTTACATATAAAACGCCTCCAGATATAAAAGAATTTCTTTTAAATTATTGTGTGATATGAATAACCCCTTTTTTAACGGTTCAAAACACTAATCATATTGAGTCAGTATTCCCTTTAGATCCGACCGACAATGTTATCGAAAATTTGATAGTCTATACAAGGTTTCTACTTTGAGGCTTTGAGCTATATCAACAATGTCTTGCACATATTTTTATGCATGACGTATAAAATAATAACTGGATGGCATTAATGCTACGTGTGGTTGCATTTTAGTTTATTTTTCAACTAAATGAAACTTTGTTCCGGTTACAAAGCGCACTTAAATTGCTCTAATGCGATCGACATGAACCATCACTTATAACAAAAACATAACTTCATCATCTTGAATCATTTATGAGAAATTTCACCAACAGTAATACTCAATTATCAGAATATATTTTGTAGATTTGATGTGGATTGGAAGTGAGCATTATGACTTGGCCCTTCGACTTTAGATATGGAATCATGGCCTTTCCATATATGGTTAGAACAAAAAGAAGGAGCTTTCAAGAATCATCACACCCATTTAATTATTATTATCACCATTACATAAGTTCCATCATAATTATTCACATTTTTGGATTGATACGAATATTACATTTAAAAGAAAGGAAAATAAAAAAAAATTGAGGAGACAATCGACATTGAAATGAGGGGCCCCGAATTTCCACATGATTCTCTTGTTTCATCATTACACACCCCAAACCTATATTTAGTGAAACCCTTGTGAGACTCCACCACATGCATACTCCAAAATGTTATTAACATCTCTTGCTTCTTTAAGTCAAAAACAAAATTTAAACCCAACAAACAATTGGCAAAAAATGCACCATCTCCATATATTTTTTCCCAAGATGAATAAATAACCAAACAGAATTGAAATCTAATAACCCAAATCGGATATTAATTTGGTATACTCGATTTTTTTCAACTGCTAACCTCTTTTCCTTGACATAAATGTTGAATATACAGAATTTATGATTTCTTCCAGGAAAAAGAGAATTTTGTACGGAAGAGGCTGTTTTATTTCGTTTTGTATAATCTATACACAAACATTTACAATTTCTACATATAATTACAAAATTCAAATGTAAATGTAGGACCATATATATATATAATAAAATAGACAATGAACTTCCTTTAATGATTTATGATTTACTGAGCATAGCCATTCCTAATTTCCAAAAAGAAAAAAAAAACGAGTAAGACAAGAATCCAGTGTTACTATTTAGACTCTAGTCGAAATCAACAAAAATGATACAAAAATACATTGAACCCACTAAAACCCAAAGAATAAGAGATCATAGTATAAGTTTAAAATCTCAAGTTGTAGTTGCAGGTTCTTGTAGCGCAAGAGGAATGGCTGGTCTCCAAGTTGTTCCCTCAGGACTATCCATCAAAGCGATCCCAACATTTGCCAACTCTTTCCTAATAGCATCAGATCTTTCGTATTCTTTATTCTTCCTTGCGTCTGTCCTCTCCTTCATTCTCTGCAACACATGTTCCTCTTCCAGTCCAGCGCGCTTTAGAGCCTTCTCTTTTAGCTGCTCAAGAACCTGAGGACAGAAAGAAACAGAACAGTTCAGTACAAAACATAAAGGAAGTAGCAAAACGGGATTCGATCACCAAACGAAACGTAGAGGAAGAGCCGGCATATAGGCCCTATATGCCTGCCGCAACATTCCTAGTTCTGAAGTAGCGGAAGCTGTACCTCTGAGTAACTTGTGGGCATAAGCCCTAATATAGTAAGAACGTCTCTGACTGTTGTCTCAAGAGCCTTCAGTGACTCTTTTCTTCTTGGTAGCTTTTTCCCCTGAAAATCAAAATTATCACTTTAGAACTATACAACTAATTGGTTTTCGAAACATGTGGAGGTTTATGGTTCGTAAAAGCAGACTCCTGCAGTGAGTTATATCTTACCTTTCGGGTGTGAATGAGATCGTTGATGGTTTTCAATGGTTCTGACATTGCAGCCAGAGTTACGGGTGTGTGAAGATCATCAGACATCGAGGCAATAAATTCACTGCGGAATGTGTCGATGCTTGTCAAAGTGTCTGGAGGAACAGAACCATTGTCAAATGTCAAATCTTTCTCGCCTAGAACGCTTTCACAGTCGTGTAATGTCTGTCAGTAAACAAAAGAGCATCTTCAAATGATTGTAGTGAATAAGAATATAACATTGAACTACAATTGTGCCCGCAAAAGTTTTTCAATAGACACATTAAGCATCTTAGACTTAAGAACAAGAGAGGTTTTCCAAGAAAATGCAAACTTTCTACAGATAAGAAAAAAGTACGTAACCAGGGATTTACCTGATAAATATAAAAAACGCGTTCAGAAGCACTCTCGAGGAGGAAATCAGAGTAATTGATAGGAGACCGATAGTGAGTTCCCATTAGAAAAAGTCTCAGAGCTAAAGGATGGTAAAGATCTATAACCTGCAATGTCAAAGAGTTGTTGTTTCACAAACACGGAGTTTCGACATCAATGTTGGATTAAAAAAAGGAAAAGGGCAAAACTTTTAATGTTTTTACCTGTCTAATTGTGAAGAAATTCCCCAAAGATTTCGACATCTTCTCAGAGTCAACAGTAACGAAACCGTTATGGATCCAATAGCTGATGTTGCTGCTATCACAAGCAGCACAACTCTGAGCAATTTCATTTTCATGGTGAGGGAACACAAGATCCATTCCTCCACCATGTATGTCAAAACTATAACCTAGATAAGCTGCACTCATCGCACTGCATTCTATGTGCCAACCGGGCCTTCCTCTTCCCCACGGGCTCTCCCAAAAGACTTCCCCTTCTTTTGCAGTCTGCCAAAACATTTAAATGTATTCTCAGACTTATATAAGAAAGTCAGTACTAAAAAAAGTAAAGCTAAAACGAGACTAAAAAACGTACTTTCCACAGAGCAAAATCTGCGGGATGTCTCTTCCTCGTGTCAACTGCGACTCTCTCACCCGCACGGTTATCTTCTAGTTTTCTCCCAGACAGTTTTCCGTATGTTGGAAATTTGTCGACTGAGAAGTATACATCTCCATCAACTTTGTAGGCATAGCCATTATCAAGAATCTGATTAAGAGAACATCGCTTAAGAATGTAAGCATACATGATCAACAAGATAAGGAACTAGAGGAAGTAAATATGGTATAAACCTGCTTGATAAGGTCGATGATCTGAGGTATATGATCCGAGACGCGTGGCTGGACAGAAGGATCTAAACATTGAAGCTGTTCCATATCTCGATTAAATTCCTCACAGAATCGTCTGCTCAAACTGATTGGATCTTCCCCTAACTCATTCGCTCGGGCAATTATCTACAAAATTTAAACTTTCATGAGTCCGTTTCATATTCAGCAACAACAACAACCTAGTCACGTCCAGCGCCAGAAAGCCAAAATGAATAACTACTTAATGCGGTCTGAGAATGGAATCACTGACGTAACAAACATTGGCTACTTCTCTTACTTATCTAATGGTACCACAAAAACTCAATCTTTAAGTAGCTATCACTGAAACATTCCTGAAGAAACTCAAAAACTTGCTCTAAACTTCTAAACAGACTTAAACCAAGAAGAGTTGTAGGAACTAGTTTCTTGACATCATAATCTCACCTTATCATCAACATCCGTGAAGTTTCGAACATAAGACACTTCATATCCTAGATGCTTAAGGTACCTGCCTAATTCTCAAAACAGAACAACAACAAAAATCAAAAATCAAAACTTTCCATAAACCCAAAAAAGGTTTAAGCTTCTTTCTCCTAAGTCGATACCTCAAGAGAACATCAAACGTGACGTAGACGCGTGCGTGTCCAATGTGGCTAAGATCATAAGCAGTGACACCACAAACGTACATTCCAACTTGACCTTCGACTTTAGGCTTGAACAGCTCCTTCTTCCGGCTCATCGTATTGTGCAACCAAAGCTCCTTAGTACTTGAATCTCCACAGTCCGTTATTTGGTTTGTCAACGGGTGTGATGATGATGAGAGAGCCGTGAAACATCGACGGGATTGAGTTAGCTTTCCTGGTCTGAGAGGAAATTGGATTCTGAGACGGGAAGTGAATTGAGACCTTGGAAGAAAAGGGAATCGAATTGGAGTAAAGGGTCTACATGACTTGAAGAGATTGAGAAGAGAAGCCATTGGTGGAGAGAGAGAGAGACGATAAGCTCGTCCCGTAGAAGATGAAGAAATCGGATAGCAAAAAAGCGGCGAGAGATAGCCAAGAAACCTCTGAAACAGAATAACGGTTTTCTTAAACCGCTTTTCTTTTTCCCGGTTCGGTTTAAGTTTGTTTTTACATAAATGGACTTTTACTTTCTATTCGAACCGAAAAACCCCTAATTATGTCATCAAGAATTGGGGTTTGATAGATAAAATCTGAGTCTAAAAACCCCACGAAAGACGATATCTTTCTTTCACGCTCTCTCTTAATTCTTCATTCTTCTCTTTTGAGTTCTTCACTATCACCAACAGTTTCTGTATAAGCCCTTTGCTGTGATCTCTTCCGCCTAAGACATGGTGTTTGGACAAATAGTCATTGGTCCTCCTGGATCAGGCAAGACTACTTACTGCAATGGCATGTCTCAGTTCCTCTCTCTTATCGGCAGGTAACCTATTCTTTCTCCTTTTTTTCTCAGTTTCCTTACTGGTTTTGGACCAAAGAAAGAAGCTTTGCTCTTTATATTGATTGTTACTCTGTCTCTAGCTTTGTAGAACTCACAAAGTTCCAAACTTTAGTGTATGGGAGTGTCAAACACGGGAAATTGGTTGTTTCTCTGTCTCTAGCGTTGTAGAATTCGCAAAGTGCTAAACTTTGGTTTATGGGAGTGAATCAGCTTTTGAGCAGAGAGTCATATGTGGAATTTCATTGGCTTGTCTTTGTTTTGTAAGAGAGATTAGTGAGGACTTCTCTGAAACTATATTCTCTGTTTCTTTGGCAGGAAGGTTGCTGTTGTTAATCTGGATCCTGCAAACGATGCGTTACCGTATCCTTTTTTTTTTTGTATATGAAAATGATGATAAAATGGTTGAAACTGGTGAATAGCCATGTGAGTTGTTTCTTGACATTGATATTTAGGTATGAGTGTGCTGTGAATATAGAAGAATTGATCAAGTTAGAAGATGTTATGACGGGATGTTCGCTTGGTCCAAATGGAGGTGAAGATAGTGCTTGCCATCTTGGCTTTCCTTGTTGTTCTTTATAACGGTCCCAAACTAACGAAATCATTTCTGTCGGGACAGGTCTTTTCCATTGTATGGAATACTTGGAGAAGAACATTGACTGGCTAGAATCTAAACTAAAGCCTCTTTCCAAGGGTTAGCCACAATAAATCTCTTTCGGTCAAGTACCTTTTTTTCCCGGTATATCTTTGCTGAAAGAGTTTTTGAAATTATTTTGCAGACCATTACTTTCTCTTTGATTTTCCTGGCCAAGTTGAACTCTTCTTCAATCATGAGAGTACCAAGAAGGTTCTCACGAAGCTGACAAAATCGTTGAACCTTAGAGTATGTGCTTTTTCGTTTATTTTTGTTACCAAATTTGCTTAAAATTAGCTGTAAGAGTTCTCTATATTATGTGGTTAACTCTTTTTTCTTGGTTTTTTGTTTGTTTGCAGTTAACTGCTGTGCAACTAATTGATTCCATTCTATGTAGTGACCCTGGGAACTATGTAAGCGCGTTGGTTCTCTCTTTATCCACAATGCTTCATATGGAACTCCCGCATGTCAATGTCTTGTCTAAAATCGATCTGATAGGAAACTACGGGAAGCTAGGTATTTAACGGTTTATAGATCTTTTCTCTCCTCATAACATTTGGTTTCAAAGTTATAGATATTAAACTGAGTAACTACCTTCTTTGTGTGTCATGTAGCTTTCGGTTTAGATTTCTATACCGATGTTCAAGACTTGTCATACCTACAGCACCATCTTAATCAAGATCCTCGCTCTGCCAAGTACAGGTTGATACAGAGACTGCCTGAAGAATAGTCACAAATTTCTCGCGTTGATGCACTATCAATATCTCATGAGTTCGATGTTCTTGTTGCAGGAAACTAACGAGTGAGCTCTGTAGTGTCGTTGAAGATTACGGTCTTGTCAATTTTACAACCTTGGATATTCAGGTCTTACTCTCTCTCTCTCTCCTCTCTCTCATTCTCTTCAAGCATCTTCTCTTTGATGTTGAGCGTTTTGTTTTCAGGATAAAGAAAGTGTTGGTAATCTGGTTAAGCTCATTGACAAGAGCAACGGATACATATTTTCCGGCATTGATGCAAGTGCGGTCGAATTCAGCAAGATTGCAATGAGTGAAACTGATTGGGATTATAACAGATATCCTTTCTTGATTTAGCTTCAATATTCTAGCCATTGTTTCTATCAATTTCTCTGAGTCTAGTTTCATGTTTTTCAACAAAATAGTTGTTTCTTTAACGATAGTCTTCACAGTAGCGGCAGTGCAAGAGAAGTATATGAAAGACGAGGAAACAGAAGACTGAGGGATAGAGACAGACCTTGAAACTTCCTAAGAACAAGAGGAATCAGCGATGAGGTCCAACAATCTATGAACCAGACCATATATGTAACGGAACCGCTTTTGATTTTTGGGTTCGGTTTAAGTTCAAACAACATTAATTGCACAACTTACTGATTTGGTTGACGAGTAAGTCATCAGAAACGTACAATTTGCATTTCAGTGAAAGTGACAAACTGACAATATATTTGATAACTCACTAGTTACTCTACAGGTATGGGTAAACTTTTTGTGGCAATATATTATTAAGTGACGGTAAACCTTTTGTGAAAAAAAAATCTTGGCTGGGTATGAAACGAGTTTAAAAGAAAAAGAAAAACTAAAACCAAAAACAATTTTAAAAGCAACAAACCATTCGTTGCCTTCATTGAATGATATGAAAAGATATTTTAATTGTATTTGCTCCGTTTTTAACATTCTCTAATGACGAATGGTATAATATAAAAGCTAAAGCTATCATTTTGGAATTTTTATCTTCCAATCGTTTTAGGTATGAAAATATATTTTAATTGTTTTTGCTCCGTTTATAACATTCTCTAATGACTAATGGTATAACATAACTGCTTTCTTTCTGATTAAAGCTATCATTTTGGAATTTATCTTTCAATCGTTTTAGTGATGTTACGTCAGGCAAATAAAATACGTTTGTTTCATGAATTTTTTTAAGAAAAAAAAATTAGGTCTAGCTTTTCAAATAATGTGCAGGGGATATGACGAATCCAAAATCAAAATTTAACTAGATTTAAAACGTGAACTAATAGCCACTAGCATTAAACAAAAAGAAAGATGCTTAGTGATGATGA
Organism: Sisymbrium altissimum; assembly: GCA_900406495.1. Lineage (NCBI taxonomy): Eukaryota > Viridiplantae > Streptophyta > Magnoliopsida > Brassicales > Brassicaceae > Sisymbrium > Sisymbrium altissimum. The sequence continues at coordinate 35,151 of OVBI01000100.1, forward strand.
TGTTGAAATTTAAACCAAATTTCAATGAACGTTCTGGGTGTGATATTACGTATTATGGATAATCGTTAATTATATAATCGTATTACTCACGTTTTTATCATTTTAGTTTCTTGAAAGTGTATATAGTCTCGATCAAATGGTATGAAGTACCTATCGAGTGGTCTAAATGTTTATGTTTTCGGAGGGACCGTACCATCCATAGATCTCGAAGGCCTATTAATAATATATTTTTCAACTATTAACATCAACTCGATTAATCAGAAATTCAAATAGACTTTAACATCTATAAATAATGACTACTACGACCGTAAGAACGGTTTAAACTATCCACAAATGGGAAATAATCTAATATCAAGATGCCCTGCATGCGTAACTACGAATCTACGATAATTAAGAAACTGAAATCTTTGAAGCATAATTTGTACTATATCTTTTGGACCTTAGACTTATAGGTGTAAGCTATGCTGACCAAGTACAGAACTAACATTCTTTTCACATATATATAGTTAAATGGAACAATAACTGAATATAAGTAAGCCAGCCAATTTCTATTTTCATTTGACTTCGAAGTCTTCGATAAATATTTGTATATACATGCAAACACGAAAGAGAGAACTCAACGACATATATAGAATTAGAGGAAACAAAAACGACTTTTAAGAAGAAAAAAAAAACGACTTTTAAGTTTATTCATTTGGGTTACAAAAAGACTCTTCAAGTCTTAACGACAAAAACAACATAAAATCAGAACTCAGGTATGTCGGCCAATTCCTCAAGCCTACGACTACTAGTGAAAAGCTCAAACCAAAACTCCATGTCATCATTATACAACTTCGGATTATTATAACTACATCTCTTACTATTCCTATCTAGCAATCCTTCCCAATCTTCCATCTTCTTCTCATCATTGTTATTCGAATTATCTACCGATACGACGTCCGACCAAAAACTCTCATCAACCAATGCAGAAATATCCTCGTACGATATCATATCGTCCTTGTCATTATTTGAAACCTCAAATGTTGTATTACTGTTAGAAAACTGTTGCGGAGAGGTTGTATCGACAATCACAGATTCTTTGTCTTCGTGTGTGGTCTCGTTAATCCCGTTATTGTCTTTGGTGTCTCCGCCACTGTTTTGAGTTTTGTTAAGCCTTTTCTTCAAATGAGTGTGCCAAACATTTTTTATTTCATTGTCGGTTCGTCCTGGCAATTTTGAAGCAATCGCAGACCATCTAAATAACAAACAAAACTAAACACTATTAGAAAAAGCGTCACGCATATACTATAGTATGGGTTTCATCAATTTATTAGTTTAATATTACTTTTTAAAGCAGAAAACATGGAGATGGATAGAAGAAGACAACAAACCAAAAGCTAATATATGGCATATGTTTTGCATTGATCGAGGCGAATATCCTTGTCTGTTAGTAATGTTGAAGCTTGTTTAATTTTGGGTTCTTTTCTATTTAAAAAACTATGATAACATATTAGTCTAATCCTTTGAGACCGAGTAAATCACGGGTATGAATCTCCTTAGCCCCACAGGGTTAAAACTTAAAAATATTTTGGAAATGGAAATAACAAAAAAAAAAAAAAATCATTAATAAACTATGTAAAGTCTAGTCACAGTGATTAAATCGAACAAATTTACAAAGTGGAAAGAGTTAGAGGAAGTTGACGTAAAAGGAAAACAAAAACTAAATCGTCAAACCCAAAAACATTTTTATTTCTTAATCCTCCTTCAAGAATTCGTTGGACAGATTGATAATTATTTTTTTCAAAACAAAAGGAAGACAAACCTGTTGCCCAAGACTTCATGTAGATTGATGATAGTTTGTTCTTCTTGAGGAGTGAAATTGCCACGTTTGATGTCTGGTCTAAGATAATTGATCCAACGAAGTCTGCAACTTTTCCCACATCTAAGTAAACCTAAAACAATTCCACAAAAACAACAGATCAAGAGTTATTGATTAGATAATCGATATACAAAAAGAATAATATAGAAAAGAAATGAAAATCACCTGCGTGTTTGGGAAGAGCTCGCCAATTAGAATGACCATAGAGATGAATATAGTTGATCAAGATTTGATCTTCTTCAGGAGTCCATGGTCCTCTCTTCATCCCCATTTTCTCACAACATGGTGCTCTTCCCATTTTTTTCCCTGTTGCACTCTAAAGAAAATGAAACTAAAATTAGAAGTTCTGTTCTTCGATTGAGTAAAATGATTTAGAAGGACATGTGTTGGAAGGGTATGGGGTTTTATGAGAGCTAAAGAAGCCAAATGTTTGAAGGAAGCATGCGATGGAGACGTTTAGTCTGTTTATTATATATAGACATATCATATAATAATTAGTTAATTACAATGCAACCGTGGGACAACTCGTAGTTGAAAATTTATCATACTTTTGATTCACAAAGTCCAAAGTTTCCAACCTTATTTCCTTTAACTTTTTCTATGAATTTAATCTATCTTGGTGAGGTCGATACAATGGTAAGAAACTAAAATAAGGTTTGGATCACGTATGTTAAAAAGGTAAAAATTGTCAACTACATTTCATGATATCAAAGCAGAATTCCTTTCAAAAAAAAAAAAAAAAATCCTTTCAAAAAATATCAAAGCAGAATTTTGCAAAAAGTTTCTAACAGTAAGTGAGAAGGAAAACAATACATGGGTTTCAATTGAAAGACATATTATGTCGTTTTACTGTTACATATGTCATCGTTGTTATGTTTATTGGTCTACTCTATTTGTTGTGTTGCCATTGCAACCCTTAAAAGTTGCTTTTTTATGTTTATGCAAAAGAAGAAATGATAATTGTGTAAAGTCATTGAAACACTAGACAAGGGTGGACAAATGTTCAAAACTCGATTTGATATTCGTCCCTATCTATGTTCCGATGTTTTTCAGTATCCGGAAATTGAGCTTATTATTAATACATATACAACAAATACACGATATATATATATACCAAGTATATGGAGCTATAAGATTTGACTGTAAACTGCTTCTTCAATTACAGGCTACGTGGTTTACTATCCATTCATTATAAACTTGCCATTTCTTTAAACAGACCTTATATATATTGCTTAATACATGTATGTATGGTTTACTTGGCGGGTTATGAAATTTATATTACTCACTATTACTCTATTAGATTGGATATATCATTTATGTATATGTTTGTGTAGTAGGCATATTGTGTTCACACATGGAAAAGCTACTTTGCTGAGTCGAGTGAGTAAAAAAAAACTATGACGCAAAAAAGGCTATAGGAATAATACTATTGTAAGAGGAAGCAAATGTTCAAATTTTCTCTATATATATGCACATAAAAATGTCAAAGAAAGAGGCTCATAGTGCTCAATTACAATCAGATCATGGCCCAAAATTAATTAAACTTTTAATTTCCAATCAATCTTGTTGGATGACCTATAAGTCAATAAGTAACATTAAAAGTGTCGTATTCTTTTTATGCGCATATTATATATCTTTTATAATTGTAAATAACACATTTATGATGAATAAAAAATAGATACGTAGAGCCAAAACTATTATTTTGTCAAGATGGAAGGAAAATCATAGACATCGAAGTAGGTACGTAAAGGGGTTCCTCTTTACTTATATGATTCGAGATCATGTTAACAAAAAAAAACAAGATTTTGAAATAATTTAGTATGATTTGATGTCTCCTTTTTATGTTTCTTGGTTTCCCTCTTTTCGTATATTAAAGATGACTTAGTATCGATACTATTTGGTCATATGAACCTTACATTTCAAAAAGCATTTACAATTAATTTGTAAAAAGGAATTTGAGTCCACGAAACCAGTGACTTGGTAAAATAAATAGTTTACCGGATGCTCTTTTGAAACATTGAACCATATATTTCTTATCGTACGTCATTATGACATTAAGTAATAATCATAACCACGAGTCTCATGGCATGAGATCACACATGTATGACATTGTTGGACGTTATTGATAATTTAGTGATATGGATCAAATACTCATATATGGCTCTGAAACACTTTTACTTAGTTATAAAAAAAAAACACTTTTACTTGAAACTATTTTTTTTTCCATGTCAAAAGCAACTTTTGTATAGTGTTTCAAATTAAATGTATTTAGACCAAAATTGTAACATTAAAAAAGACTAAAACAAAACAAAGATCATCGACATCTATTCCCATCATTACTAGGATCTTTCCCTTTTTTCACAAAATTTTCTTTTTCTCTTTTCCCTTTTCTTTTTGGTTTTTTTTTGTTTGTTTTGTTTTTAATAATACAATGCGGGTTATCTTACTCTTATATTCAAACACAGAAACACTACTCGAACTGTGGTGTTCCATGTTTTTAATGCAAGTGTTGTTTGATAATTGATAAAACATTTATCAATGTACAAATGGATCGTGACCTAACGAAATCTAGATTTTAGTGGGTCCAATCCGATATATTAAATACTACCATTGTCTTTTCTGTTTGTAATTTTCCGGGGTCGGCTGAGTTACATTATTGGTTGATTATACATGCATGTCAAGAATAGAAACAACCCTTCAAACTCACGCTTTAATATTTTTGACCATTAGGTCCATATGTTACTAATTATCTTCTTCAAACCGATCAACATTACTTTGCTTCCTATATAGTCTACAATGATAGTGTTGATGACGCATTTGATGACGCACTACCCATATCGGTAATTTGTAAAAAGAATTGAAAACGTAAATGGGTTTAATCTTCTTCGCCCCACCCGCCCCAAGTGGGGTTTATAATCTCAGTTATGCAAAAGAAAACTCAAATCTCCCCCCCCCCCCCCCACCCNAAAATTTACAAAACAAGTCCATTTAGTCTAAATCTTGTATCAGTTCGAATTATATACACGGTGAATTTGTTTTGATGATTTTGTATATCTACTAGGAATAAATAACAGGCAATGAAAGTCTTAACTTTGAGATATCTCCCTTGAAAAATGACAAATTAAGACTAATTATAGAGTCCTGGTCTAAAAGCCAGTACACATGATTTGACCATGGAAAATAAAAATTTAAACCACAAAGTAATATCAACTTTTTACTTCAAAAAAAAATATTTTTTAATAAAAGGTATTCGTCAGATTCCACTTTGATTGAATTATATGATTGAATTATATGATAATGTATGTGTAGACCTACAATGACCGACCCCCCCAAAAAATTAAAGTACAAACGAGGACAAGAACCGTACCTTGAAACTTTTCTCCACAATACTTTGGTTTCACCTAACAATCTGACTCTAGTCTTCAAGCACAAGATTGTGGATTCGTGATCTGGACAAAGACTTCTCATGTCTACAATTACTTTACCTGAAACTCGGAGCTACCAAGCGAATCTTGTTCCCGTGCCATCGAGAAATCTATCGGTATACCATCCTTTAGCCTGCACTTGAGACAAAAATGGATTGAAGACATCGTTCATCTTGTCATATGCGTCTTGCAATATTATATCATCAGGGTCATTGTATATCTTTCTCATTGACTTGGCATACGCTGCAACTAACCACCCTCGCAATGCATCTTCACCAGTTGCATCGTGCTCTAAGACCATATCAGTCCATGCTTTGCCTTGACTCAGTAGAAACTTCTCTTCTACAAACACTTCTTTTAGTTTCTGCACCTGAGAAGGCTTCACAGCTTTATGCAGAGCCTTTCCTACTTTTACATTTCCTGCCTCTGGGATTGGTCTCTCGGGGAACAGTAGGTCTTCTTGGAATCTTATATCAGGAGGGCTTGGGACTTTACCAGTCTGAAACAGATTCCAAAATAATACCTTTGATGTCACAAGAGAAATCAACAAGATGATGGTGTTAAGAGGACAGAACTAAAAGTGATGCTCTTTACCTTCAGAAAATTAGCCACGATCAAAGCGGTTCTCTGTGGATTCAGAGTGTTGATCGGTACACCTCGCATCTGCTCTACCACACTAAAGACATGTACAGCCGAAAGAATTGATCCAACCACCAACTGCAGATATCAGTGTTTTCTAAGATAACCGAGTTGCAACCCAAACAAATAGAGAAAGCATTCTCAAACAGAGACTAACAGATGAGCACAAGGAAATTACCTTTCCCTCCATTGATGAACATACTGTGGAAGCCAGTTGAATCCCGGCACCAATCCCGGCAACATTAAAAAGAGTGGAGATAGCTTCTCCTTTGGCAAAGATATCACTAAGATTTCCTTCTTTGGCGAAGGATGAATAAATTGGTAATCTTGTTGCCCGCGCTGCAACCACAGCCATTCCCTATTTGAAAACAATGCGAGAAGAATGTGAAACAAAGAGATAACTACAAATAACCAGTGAAGCTAACTGATTACTTAAAAGATGGTCTCTAGAAAGCTTTTAAATCTCATTGTTTCACTTTAATCCCCTTTGGACAAAAAGATTCAGTGCAAACGAAGAATAGACTCTCCCATATGTTTTAAAAAAGAAAGATATAAATACCTTAGCGAAATTCCCAAGACCAGCCAGTTCAAGAAATAGATGTGGACATAAAGGAGAAACGAGTTCCAGTCCAGTACCAAAATCGTAGAGCACGTCAGCTGTAAGAAATATGAATTACGTTTTATGGTTTTGACACTGTGAATGTGAAGACATCAGCAGAAACATGTTGCTAAAGAATGATGCATACCCAGAATCCTCCACCGTTTTGGCTCAGAGTCCATTCTTGCACCTAAATTGCTACAAATCAGTTTTCCCATATGCTGCATCCCATCCTTCAAAATCTATTGAAAGTTTGAAACCAATGGAGTCAACAAGATTACGGTAGGCTCGAAACAAGTAAAAGGAAGTAACGAATTGAAATGGTAACATACCCAGCTAACAACAGTTGCTTGAGCCGGTGTAGGCCGCAAGCCTGCAGCAAATAGCAGTGACTGCAAAGGAGTTATAAATCCATGTTAAACATCCAATGCAACAGCTCAAGTAAACAAGGACATTTTCTGCCAAATATAGATAATCAAACAGAACAAAAGAAGTGGAAACTGGATTTAGAACTACATTGCACGAGTGATGAAGAAGACCTGAGTGGATAACACTGATAACGCTGCACTAGAGAAATGCTGAAGTGCTCGAAACTGTGTGTACCTAAGATATCCTTCGTTCACACTATAGACGAGTAAAAAAAAACAAGAAAAGTTTCAATTTTTAAGTCACTTAAAGCCAAACAAAACAAGTCATACTCTTTGCTTAACCTGTATGATTGACTCGTCACCTCACTCACCTGTATGGATATCCCGAAGGAAAGAACTTGTTCAGAAAAGACTCAACCACCTTCTGAGGAACTGGTCTTGCGTCATCAACAAGTTTCATCTACAAAACAAAAGCACTCCAACACATTATAATTCGCATACAATTCTCCATATTTGGCAGAAGCAAAAGAGAGAGAGAGAGAGTTACAGAGAGGTGGCCGTCGGATTCGAACTGAAAGCGGTGAGAGACAGAATCTGAGGTTTCGAACCAGTAAACCGGAAAGTTCTCGGGATTCTTAACCGTTACCGGTTCTTCCTTCTTTATCATTTTCACCTTCTCCTGTTTTCATTCACCAAATCATTCACTTAAGTTGGAGTAATTGTACAATGAGGTTTAAAAGGAAGAATTGAAATCCTACCAGAAACTGCATCTTTGAGAGACGACGGTAGAGACAGGTGTCGAACGTTGGAGTCGCCGGAGAGCTCTCGAGTTGAACCGCCGAAACTGTAATTTGCGTTAGAGCTGTCGAATACACAACTAAAGAGATGATCCTAAACACGACGTCGTTTCATGTTTCTTACTCACAGGATATTTTGTTGTTTGATAATCAATATTGGGCCTAAAAAGGCTAGGCCCATAAAACGAGAAATACGCGGCGACTAGTTAATGGGTCAAAGAAAAAGAAGACTTTTGTTAGTCGAATCCGTCCAAAAGAATGAAATGGGGTCAAGTCCTTCGCGTTGCTCTAACGCCACCGCCCACTTCCTTTTCTTCTCCAAAAATATTTTCAAAAAAAATCAAAGTGTGCACCAAGAGCAAAGCGACGCATCCGCATCGGATTTCCTTTTATATAAATTCACCTTTTTTTAATATATTCCTGTCTTATTTCCTCGTCTTCTCTCAAAACCCGGTTCTGGACTGAAGAAAGCAGAATCAATCCATGTCTTTCAGAGGACTCAGCAAGGTAATAACAACCAAAAGACATCCCTTTTGTCTTCTCTCTCTGCACTACTATACCCATGTTTTTGTTCGTGTAATAAAGTCTCTGAATTTTGATTCTTGTCGCATGCACTCTCTCTGTGGATCTTCAATTTTCGTTTCTTAGAAATGTCAAAGTTTTGATTTTTATGGAGTTTATGTTGTAACACGCTAGACCCATCTCGATGTTAGATCTTCTTCATACTTATGCATTCAAATACTTAAAAATCGAGGCTTTGATGATATATGTTTTGTTTAAAAACTCTTATCTTTCTTTCCACAGCCAAATGCAACATCCGGAATGGGTGTTGCGGATCATAGCAGAACCACATTTCACGAGCTACAGAGGAAGAAAACTCATCGTTACGTCGTCTTCAAGATCGATGAGTCCAAAAAAGAAGTCGTGGTTGAGAAAACTGGTAACCCTGCAGAGAGCTACGATGATTTCTTAGCTTCTCTCCCAGACAATGATTGCAGATACGCTGTTTATGACTTTGATTTCGTCACTTCTGAGAATTGCCAGAAGAGCAAAATCTTCTTCGTCGCTTGGTTAGTTTGTTATTATTACGTTTTGATTTTTGATGTTTCCATAAGTAGATCAAATTGAAAAGCCTTGTGACGAATCTTTCCATAAGTAAAATATTTGATGAGTTATTTGAATACATTTTTTGTTGTTGTTGTAAGGTCTCCTTCGACTTCTCGAATCAGGGCAAAGATGCTTTACGCGACTTCTAAAGACAGGTTTAGGAGGGAGCTTCAAGGGATTCACTATGAGATTCAAGCTACTGATCCTACTGAGGTTGATCTTGATGTCTTACGCGAACGAGCAAACTGAGGGAATTAATTGGTCTTTATTGGAGAACTTATTATGGTTATGTAATGACAATAATCATCTCGATGACATCGGATATTTCGTATTCTCGTTGATGGATTTGTGTAAACACATTTTCATGTTCTACAACTGTATTAAACTCAGTTGATGTACCAGGTTGCATATCTTAAAACATCTTGTAACTCAGTGTTGTTGTAATCGGACCGGTGGTTGGCCAGTGTCAAACTGTGATCCGGATCTGTGGACGAGTTGTGAGATTCTGCAATACCTATAAGCTTTTAGACCGAATAAATACCGTTAAATCCATCAAAACACCATGAATCTTGCCAAATTATCAACACTTCCCATATTTTTGTCATCTTAGGATCCAGCTGGTTTAATATGAACCGCAATCCTATAACGTATCCGGTTAGGCGTTCATTTCAATTTTTGGTATACATCTGAATGCTTCTTCGTAAGACCAAACGTTTACCAAACTGTGGAAGCGTTACAAGATTTTGTGGAGTTATAGAAATGACATAACTAACCTTGACCGTCTGAGAAGAAAAAAATATGCAAGAAAAAAGGAGATTCCGAGTGGGGTCCATTGCCGTTGTGGCCAAAAAGCGAGATTGCATGACCCAACTGATCTCTAATAATATTCATTTATTTATCTGTTTATTTTGCATTTCTCATATTAACAGCAGCAAATGTTAATTCTTTTTAAAATGTACAATTACCAACTTTCAATCACAGTTTATTATCATTATTTGTTTGACATTGGGGAACATCAATAACCAAATGGTTTTAAAATTCATCTTACCTCTTTAGTCCCCCTATCGAGTTAACATTTTCTGCTCCAAATTTTAGCACTTGGGATATTTTAAAAACAAACGGCTCGGATTTACATTAAAAAAAAAATAGTATACTTGAACTTGTAAACTTAGTGATTTATTTGTATCATGTTATGTATCGTATCATGATCTGGATTGAGAGTGTGTTTGTGTTGTAGACGATTAAAAAACAAAATTTTACGATGCGTTTGGTTATCTATTCTTCGGAACTTTTGTAAGTAATAAAATAGTTTTGAGCTATATTTCTTCCAAATTTTTGCTCATTTAACAAAATTTCTTTTATATTAGAAGGAAAACATAAAAAAATAGCAGAAAAAAATGTTTCCTCTGTCTTCAAGTATATAGTCGAGAGCTGTCTAAAACAATACGAACACGTCCAAAAAACCTTCTCTTCTGGAAACAAGAAAAGACCCAAAAGACACAAACACACCCTAACCCCATCAAACAGAATTAAAGCAAACCAAAAAGCTTCCTTCTCTTTGAAGGTGTGAAGCAGAAACTTATCAAATAATTTGTGTTATATTAGGGATTTTCAAGGAGTTAAGACGAAGAAGTAGGAGATCATCATCGTCTAACTCTGGTAATAAAAATGAACCTTAATTCTCTAATATATTTCGAATCTGTATATGCTAAGACTATTTTTAGTCAAGATGAAAAATAAGAGAGAAGAGAAGATATCAAACACCAAAAGCAGAGAACCTTTTATTTTTACAAACAGAACCAAAGATCATCAGAAAACCAAACCTAAAAGAGATGGACAGTGAAAGAAATTAGTTTGAGATTAGGTTTGGATGTTATGCAAAAGCCTTTTCTTTATATGGCTTGTGTCTTTATGATATTATGATAGTAAGAAATTAACATTTTTGGGGTTTTTTTTCTTGTTTATCTCAGAAAAATTAGTTGAGAATGTATGAGGAAAGTTCATGTTTTGATCATAATCCAACGGTGGAATCAATCGTCAACAGCAATGGCGGCTACTGTGAGTCAACTACGGGGGCAGAAACAGAATTTCCGGCAAGCAACCAGTTCCAACCACCGCTTATGGTCGCCGGGAGCACAACAAACAGCTTCAACGATGACCTTAAGCTCCCAACAATGGAGGAGTTCTCTGTTTTTCCATCTGTTGTCTCTTTCCCAAACTCAGAAACTCATTACCAAATCAGCAACGACAACAACAACAACAACAACAACCATCTGATCCAACAGATGATTCACGAGTCGAACTGGGCTGTTTCTGCAGACAACTCTGGATTCTTCATGAACACTTCAGATCAAAACACAACAACAACTCCAATTCCTGATCTTCTCAGCCTCTTGCATTTGCCTAGCTGCTCAATTCCATTACCGAGCTCGAACCTTTCGGATATAATGTCCGGTTCTTGCTTCACATATGACCCTCTCTTCCACCTAAACCTTCCTCCACAGCCTCCATTAATCCCTACTGCTAATGACTACTCAGGGTTCTTGCTTGGAATCGATACCAATACTACTACTCAAAGAGATCAGCTAAATGCTGGTGATGAGAACAGCAATGCTCAGTTCGATAGTGGAATTATCGAGTTTAGCAAAAAAATTAGACGCAAAGGAAGAGGGAAGAAGAAGAAGAAACCTTTTACAACAGAGCGTGATCGAAGATGTCACTTGAACGAGCGGTACGATGCCTTGAAACTGCTCATTCCTAGCCCGAGCAAGGTTAGTGTTAATCATTGGTTTTATGATAAAAACATATCTTTCATATATTTCTCTGGAATGTCTCTTTGCTTAACTCATATAATCTGTTATTAGGGAGATAGAGCATCTATTCTTCAAGATGGAATCGATTATATCAACGAGTTGCGAAGAAGAGTAAGCGAGCTTAAGTACTTGGTTGAGAGGAAAAGATGTGGTGGTAGACACAAGAACAATAATGAAGTAGACAACAACAACAACAACAACTCGGATGATCGTGATAATGTCGATGGTAATGATGATGAAAACATTGAGAAGAAACCAGAGAGTGATGTAATAGACCAGTGTTCAAGCAACAACTCGCTGAGGTGTTCATGGCTGCAGAGGAAATCAAAAGTTACAGAAGTTGATGTTAGGATTGTTGATGATGAAGTGACAATCAAAGTTGTTCAGAAGAAGAAGATTAACTGCTTGTTGGTTGTCTCCAAAGTGCTTGATCACCTTCAGCTTGATCTTCACCATGTCGCTGGAGGACAGATTGGTGAGCATTACAGTTTCTTGCTCAACACTAAGGTTAGTGATCGATGAATATGATACAAATCTTGATTTGAATATATAAATATGTTGGATTTGAGTTTTGGTAATAACGATATGAATAAAATGCAGATAAATGAAGGGTCAACAATATATGCAAGTGCAATAGCGAACAGAGTGATTGAAGTTGTGGATCAACACTACATGGCTGCTCTTCCTATCAATAACTACTAACTATTAGGCTAACTTTATCTTATTTTCGTACGTTTTTAATCCATGTTTACTCATTTTGCAAGACTACTAATAAAATCTTATTTTTGGAGCCTAGTTTCTATATTTTTGTTAAAAAAACTGCGGTATGCGAAATACTATACATATTCTCCTAAACAAACAACACATGTAAATGCCATATTTTCCTAAACCAGTTATATTACTGGAAAGAGGACTGATTCTGAGAAAATTGACGATGCCAAAGATATAATAATCATGCTCATAGTTTGTATAGGTATTCTAACAGTTTGATCAGGTTTTAGCGGAACCTGTTTTGGTTCAAATTAGATTCGACTTCTCATAGTTTAAGTAGGGTTCAGTTATATTATACTCGACAATCCATCTAGCGCTAAACCGTAAGAATATTATGACATGATTGATTCATTTAATTTAATCTTATATGATCTTTCCTGAAAATTTTGGCCCGTAAGAAAAGACTAAACCAGATCGTTTGGCAATTCTTTTTAGTCCCATGCAACATTTTAACAAAAAATTTCCCTTGTTTACGTTTCGACATTTCTATTTTAAATCGACCAAAAACAAAAAAGAAAAATCGAAGGGGATTTATTTTATTTTTTTTGATTATGTGGTCCGACAGAACACAACATCTCAACAATTCTATTTTAGATAGAAGGGGCCTCTATTTTTCTAAATGCTAAAAAACATCCCTGAGATTTCAAGGTAAGTTAAAGTTTGTATGTTTAGGATGGAGACAGATAGTCGGTGACCAGATTGTTTTCAGTTACTGATAAGTTACGAACTACCCTTAATCCATTGGCAAAAATCAAGATATTTCACATTCTTGAATGTGGGACCTACCTCTTCCATCTTCTCAAACAACCTCCCCTTGCTTCTCTTTGGTATAAACAAATATCGCATGATCTAACCGCATCAGGAATCTTTATAATATATTGTTATCAACATAAAATAAGTGAATCACAAATTTATATTCTATAGTTGATGCTTATCTCAATTTATTCGATTTTCTTCAAAACAGTTAACGTCGATTTTTGTTTTTGTCACAATTAATAATAACAACAAAAAGTAGAATAACGATCCCCAAACAGTCAAATGCATGCTATTTCTTTACCAGATCTCTATTCTATTTCTGAAAGTATCTCGATATATCCTATCTCATGGAAAATGCTTATAATATAAACCAATTTACGGTAGCCAAATGATCCAAATGTTCACTCTAAATTTTAAATAACTGAAATGTGCATCTTCTCACAGAGAGTTTTGTCATAGTTGGACTTGGACGCTAATCTCCGACCCTAATTATCTCATGGACATAGATTTGAAATAACACCAAAATAGATAAGTGATATCATGATTATTGATAATAGATTAGTTATCAGTTTATTTGGAATGAATACTTTTTTATGCAAAAACAAAAATCCATTAAAAATATTTGGTTCATTTGTTGTTTTCGTAGTCAGTGGAAGAGGTTTTCAATTCTAAAAATAACATAGTGTATAAAATATTATTACAAAACATTTTATAAAACACAATACAATATATGGTAGCTATTTTGGAAACATAACGCTATAAGGAGACACCATTTTTGTGATCCTAGATGAAAAAAAAGCAACAATTTTTTTTTAATCCAACAATTAAACCTTTTTATTTAGTCTATCCTTCTATTGTTTGTTTGCATTTGCAAATGTCCGTATATTTAAAACACGGAGAGGTAGAGACTTGTTTATGAAATTTAGTTTTTCTCCAGACGAATTTGAGGTTGAAAATTTCCAGCTCTTGATAACTCTTTTATCCTCTCTTCATCCTGTTTATTGTCTAAGTCAAACCATAAACTCATTTGTGAATCTTTTGAATTCGAAGAACTTTTATTTCTTGGAGCAATCATTCCTCTTTAAAAGAATCTAACCCGGGCTTTGTTTCCATGATTATAAGAGAACGAGTAGTTTGTTTGAAATTAGGTTCGAATTTCTTGCTATTTCCAAATTTTAATCTTCTTAATAAAATGGTTGAGTGTTACAACTGTTGATTTGCAGGGTGTTAAAAAAATTCGTCGAGCAATCTTCATAGAAGGTCACGGATCATTTTCAAATAAGCGTGCGAAGATGTTAGATAGATCAGTAGTGAAAGAGAGGTACGAGGCCTTGAGAATGCTCATTCCTAACCCGGGGAAGGTTAGTTATATATTTCCGTTTTATTATAAACAGTAGAACTTTCATTTATTCATTCTATTCAATATTTCTTTGATGAATTCTCATAATCTTTTATTAGGTAGATAAAGCATCCATTGTTAAAGATGGGATCAATTACATCAACGAATTACGCATATTAATAAGCGAGCTTAAGAATTTGGTTGAGAAAAACAAAATTGGTGTTAGACACAAGAACAATAATGAAGTTGATAAAAACATGGAGAAGAAGCCTGAGAGCGATGTAAAAAGTAACAACTCGTTGAGGAAATCAAAAGTAACTGAAGTTTATGTTAGGATTGTTGATGATGAAGTAACAATCAAAGTTGCGTATAAGAAGAAGATCAATTGTTTGTTGTTTGTCTGCGAAGTGCTTGATCAGTTTCAGCTTGAACTTTACTATGTCGATGGAAGACAGATCGGTGAGCATTACAGTTTCTTTCTCAAAACCAAGGTCAGTTATCAATCAATACGTACATATATATATATATATATATATATATATTGGATTGGTATATATATGTACCAATCTTAATAATGGATTAAATTATATGTATATCGGATTAATAATGATTGAATAAATTGCAGATATCTGAAGGATCAACAAAAAATGCAAATGCAATAGCAAACAAAGTGATTGAAGTTGTGGATGAACAATGCATGGCTCCACTTCCGGTCAATAATTAGGCTTATCTCATCTATTTTGTGACGTTTTTCTAATCCATGTTTATTAATTTGCAAGACTAATTAAATAATCGGCTATGGTCCGGTTAAACCTTTCTTTATGGATAATAATAAAATGTCAGCTCCATAATATATATTTCTTTCAATCTTCCATGTCATTGTATACTTTTTAAACGAATGATATACATGTGGTAGTTACTTTTTCAACGACGAACGTGCAAATGATATATTTGGATATTTCTGTTAAAATAAACAATACATGTAAATGCATTTTCTTCTAAATCATTCTTATTACTTGAAAACAAAAGAAGAAGAATGATTCGGATTAAAGAAGCACCGATGATGAAACATATAAATGATATAATCATAATGTTAAAAAAAAAAACATAATCATGGCTACTCCATAGTCGATAGGTTAACAAAAATTAAGCCTTAGACAATCGCAAATACTAAGTTTCTCATCCTCGATCGTCAGTGATTATATTATTTGTGACGGTTTAGACTGGTTAATTAAGTCAGGTTTTGGTAGAGCTAGTTTTAGTTCAAATTAAATTTGATATTTTCAGAGAAGTGGCTCAATATTGTTGTATTCTACGAAAGATCTCTAATGGTTAACCATTAATCCAATCCTTTTCGAAACATTGGTTCTATAAGGATCGGACGGGATTTTGAATTTAATCTTAAACGTCGGGTCTCGTCTTCACATGACCATATCGTTTGGCAAAAGTTTTTTTGACCGGCACAACATTTTAACATTTATGTTGTAATTGTAAATAGGAAGGGTGTCTAGTTTTAAAAACTGATAAAAACATCCCCCAATGATTTTAAAGTAATCAAAGTTTGTACGTTTGCAGACGGATAGTAGCAGACTAGCAGTGTACTGTGTACGAGAGAGATAGGTGGCCAGAATTTTCTTGTATCATCCAGAGATTGCCCAAAATCCTTTTACAAAATCAAATAAATGAAAATACATTATTATCTCATTCTTGGATGTGGGACCTACCTCTTCATCTACTCATACAACCCCACTCTCTTTTGTTATAAACATATATTGCATGACCTAACTGCAACATGAAACTTGCACTATTTTCATTGATCCAAAATTAGCTTTGTAGGGTTAATTTTATACTCAACGTATGTGATCTTCTTCAAAACAGTTAACAACGGAGATTAATATTATGTTACAAATTCAAACTCTAAACAGATATATATTTGTTGAAGCATCTAATGTCATATTGTCATCTGATGGCTAGTTTAATTTTCTTTTTCATAATTTATCTTGATATTATGTTTGGTATTTGGTGTTAGAATTTATGCTACTGGTTACACACCAAAAGAATAGTTAAAATATAAGAATTGATATATTAGAGAAGCAAACTATATTATGGCAAGTATTTGTGATAAAAAAAATTATTCGGTGGTCTATTAGTTTTAAAATTACCGTGAAAGTTAAAAGGATTAAGATTCGAGAAATTACACTGCAGTTTTAATCATGGCTTCACTATAAATGTTAGTTTTTTCATATGATTTAAATGTTTGATATTTTCAACTATTGATGATAAAGTAGATTAATTAATTATCAATGTATTTTAGTAGATCACTTTATATTCAAATAATTACCCACTTAAATTTCACATCTTCGACCCGTTTGTTACTTTTGGTAAGTAAAAAAAAAAAATCAAATGGTACAATTTTAATATAAAAAAATATTTTATAAAACATAAAATAAAATACAACTACAAGAGAACCTCAGAAAAATGAAAAGGGCAGAAAGGGAAATAATAGCAAACGGGGGGATAAAAGCGGTTAGTTGGTGAGTCTGCCATAGGGGAGGTAACACATTGGGACCCACATTCGTCAAAGAGAGGGCATCGTATTCGCTTATAATGACGGAAATGCCCCTTAAGTCGTTGCAAAGACCTGAGAGATTCGGAGTGGGGACTAATCTGTTGATCTTTCGTAACCAACCTTCATGTTTGGCCAGAAAGAGAAATCACATGCTCCAACCAAAGCAACCCCAAACGTACAATATTTATTAGCGGTAAAAACAAAAATTCTTTTTTAATTCATTAGCTAAAAAAATTAATCTTTTTACCCTTCTCTCCTTCTCTTCTTGGTCTCCGTCTGCAAAATGTCCGTATATTTGAAACACAGTGAGAGAGACTCCTTATGAAAAAATTATTTCTTCTCACGAAATTGGGAAGGAACTAATCGTTGCAAGGTTCAATCTTTCGAGCTCCAATTACTCTGAATCTGTTCTCTCTTTGTCCATTAAGTCCTCTGTTTATTGTCAAGAGTAAACCCATTTCGAAAAAACTCTTTTCATGTAGCAAATCTCAAACTGAGTTTTGTTTCTAAGATAGTAAAAGAGCGAACTTGTTTGAAATTAGGTTCGAATTTCTAGGTTTTCCAAATTTTAATA
Source organism: Sisymbrium altissimum (assembly GCA_900406495.1). Lineage (NCBI taxonomy): Eukaryota > Viridiplantae > Streptophyta > Magnoliopsida > Brassicales > Brassicaceae > Sisymbrium > Sisymbrium altissimum. The sequence goes on from OVBI01000100.1 coordinate 52,765, forward strand.
TTTTCCTTAAAATGGTTGAATGTTTGCTGTTGATTTGCAGGTGTTAAGGAGAATCATCTTGAGTCGTTGAACTATCTTCATGGAAGGTCACATATTTTTATCCATTTTCTTAAAATTTGCTTCTTTTTTATTTTCTTCTAATTTTGTTACAAACGCAGAAGAAAGAGAAAGCATTTACGAAGAGATGGGTTGTTTCGACCCCAACACTCCGGCTGAAGTTACGGTTGAGAGCGGCTTCTCTCAAGCAGGACCACCACAGCAATCACCACCACCGCAGCAGCAAATTCTGGTCGCCGGAAGCACTAGCAACAGCAACTGCAGTGTTGATGTGGAAGAGCTCCCTGAGTTCCATCTCAGCCCACAAGACTGTCCTCAAGCTTCTTCAACACCTTTGCAGTTTCACATCAATCCTCTTCCTCCTCCTTGTGACAATCAGTTCCAGAACAACAACATCAACTTGATTCACCAGATGGCTTATGATCAACAACAACAACAACAACAACACTCTAATTGGGATAATGGTTATCAAGATTTCGTGAACTTGGGTGCTAACAATGCAGCAACTCCTGATTTGCTTAGTCTCTTACACTTGCCTAGATGCTCACTGCCTCCTCCTCCTCATTCCATGCTTCCTAACTCATCAATCTCGTTCTCTGACATTATGTCTTCTTCCTCTGCTGCTGCTGTCATGTACGATCCGCTCTTCCATCTGAATTTCCCTCTGCAGACTCGAGACCATAACCAGCAGAGAAACGGTTCTTGTTTGCTAGGAGTTGAAGATCATATTCAGATGGATGCTAATGGAGGAGGGATCAACATGATGTATTATGAAGGAGGAAACAGCATTGACAATAACATCAATAATGGTGGGTTTGACAATGGGGTTCTCGAGTTTAGCAATGGTGGTAAGCGTAAAGGAAGAGGATCAGGAATGTCGAGAACTTTCCCTACAGAACGTGAAAGAAGAGTTCACTTCAGTGATCGCTTCTTCGACTTGAAGAACCTCATTCCAAATCCCACAAAGGTTTCCATTGCTTACTTTTATTTCCTTCAATTGATATTGTCATGTGTATGATGACACTCTGAGAGACATTGTTGTTTTGTCTTGGTGGTAATAGAATGATAGAGCATCGATTGTTGGAGAGGCAATAGATTACATCAAAGAGCTGTTAAGGACAATAGAGGATTTAAAGATGCTTGTGGAGAAGAAAAAATTTGGGAAATTCAGGAGCAAGAAGAAAGCTAGAGTTGGTGGAGAAGAAGATCAAGAACAAGAAGAAGAAGAAGACACTGTGAACTACAGGCCACAGAGCGAAGTAGACCAGTCTTGCTTCAACAAGAACAACAACAACAAGTCACTGAGATGTTCTTGGCTGAAGAGGAAATCGAAAGTCACTGAGGTCGATGTACGCATAATCGATGACGAAGTAACCATTAAGCTTGTCCAGAAAAAGAAGATTAACTGTTTGTTGTTCACAACAAGAGTTCTTGATCAGCTTCAGCTCGATCTTCACCATGTTGCTGGAGGACAGATTGGTGAGCATTACAGCTTCTTGTTCAACACTAAGGTAATGAAAATCTCAAGGCTTTGATCCTGTTTTAGCTTCAAAACCAATGAAAAACTAATCTTTTTTTCTTTTCCAATTTGATTTGGGGCAGATTTGTGAAGGATCTTGTGTGTATGCAAGTGGAATTGCAGACACAGTGATGGAGGTTGTGGAGAAACAGTACATGGAAGCGGTTCCCACCAACGGCTACTGAGAGACAGTGGTGGTTAATTGTCTTTTTTTAATAACTTTGTTTTACCCTCCTAATGACTGATGAGTTATTAATCACTTTAGTAATTTTCAAAGTTATCTTAGCTAGAGTTAGAGCTAGAGCTGAGTCTTTTCGTCTGGATCTTGTCTAACTCTATTATCGTTCTAGCTTTATGGATTTCCTTTATTTTTGCACCATCTAATCTGTTTATGGTTTCGTAGACTAATGGATACTTAACCGTCGGTCCGGGAAAATTGCAAAATCAAAACGCAAATGAAACTGAAATTGGAATTTTTATTCAGAACGGAAGCTTTTAACCTTTCAATACCGTAATTTTAACCAGACCCCTCATTAAACTTGACAATAAAACGTTCTGTCAATGTGTTAATTCGTTAGCTAATTATCCTCGTCTAAACTAATCAACAAACTAACAGATAAACCTTCAAAACAAAACCTAAAACTAAATATTTGAAACCTATGCATTTCTCCGGCGCATGGACTCACACTATTTGGTTATAAGCATTTTAGAGTAAAATCGTGTCTTGGGCTTTTTTGGCCTTTTGTATCTTTGCAAGCTGCGAACACAAGGCCAGATCGCGTAAAGAGAAACTTTTGGATTGAGGTCCAACATAATGGGACCGGGTCCAACCGGATTCACTTATTTTATTTTATTAGTTAGTTTTAAAGTATATACCATCACTGGGAGTCTGGGGTCACTGGGTCACGCTTTCTTTTAGTTTTGTGGATATGTTTTTGTTCCTAGCTCTCTTGTCATTTTCTTGTTGTCTATTACTCTTTTAGACTATTCCATAGTTCGTTCAGGTTCACATGTAATTTTCAAAAATTAAATATAATAATATGTACCATTAAAAATATTTAATATACTGTGTGGTGTGCCAAGACAAATATGCTAACTATTATTTCCTTATAAAAACATCACTTAACAAAAATGGTTTTCAAAAATTCACATTTGTGTAAAATGATAATCATCAAATAAATTTTTTAAAAACAGAATTTTTTTTTTACAAATAAAAAACAGAACTGATCAAATTCTAATACTTTTTTGGTTTACATAATAAATAAAATCAAACGCACTCCACGTTGAAGCCTTCATTTGGACATGTCTTGCATCCAAGATCATCATATTCATAAGGGATTGTCTCGTCGTCTTTCAAATGGATTGTATGGAGTTGATCGCGATAACGAGTTGAAAATTAGCCGACCTTCTCCATTCTTTCTAGACGAGTTTATATATGAATCACACAGTTAATTAATTTAAGGGTTTTTACTAGATGCAGATATGTTTCTGTACGTTTATAAACTCTCACTCCACAGTTCAGCTTGCTTTACGAAATCTTTAAGTTCATATGTCTTGGAATAGCTCTTTTGAACTATAGATTTGCAGTCTACGATTGTGTTGTCGTTCGTGGTCTGAGAATTTTCTAAGTCTGTTTTGCATAGAACATTGGTAGTTAGCTCAGTCTCATTTACACGCCAACAACAAAATTCTTTCGTGGCAGTAAGAGATGATGCACATATAACGTTGTAAGGTGAATCTGTAAAGCCTTTTGCTTCTGGTGATCTCGCTCTTCTAGTTCTCCAACCACTCTGATCAGTGCAAGAAGAGGCAACCGTGGAAGTAATAGGAATCCCTAACTGTCAAAGCCCACAAGTGCCAAACAGCTGAATTAAGAAATCTTATGAACGGTGTCGACCAAGGGTCCAACCAGAAACTGACACGCTCACCATTCCATTGCCAACGCAAGATCTTATGAACGAGCTGCTTGAGGCTTTAGGGGAGATTTCCAAGTCCAAGAGGTTTGCTTTTTTTCGTCAAAGCTCCAGAAATTCCCATCTTATTCTATTGGTCTTGATCCATTCAAACTATTTAGAGTTGCTGTTTGCATACAAATTAGCCAAACGAGTTTCACTCCCATTTTCGAAAATTGCGCCATCAATACTTAAACGTATATCCAGGTCACATGAAATTTAGAACTATAATATATGCGTGAAGTTTATTTCCTACTGCAAAAATTACAAATCGGCGGCAGCAGTAATACGTACAAATCATTCTCATTAATTAGATTACAAACTAAACTAGTTTTCATCTGATGCATATCTTTTGAAAAAACAATTCATTTCATCCAACAAAATCTCAACCTTTTATCTTGATTTAGGGTCCATGGTGAATCCTTAGCTTTATTGGAATAAGAATATTGTTTCAACAAAAAAAAAAAAGATATCAAAGAAAGTCAAACAACCAATCAATAATGAAATTAACAATAATGATAGCGAAAGCATCATCAACGACGTCTGAAGACAATATAATATGAACGTCATAATGTAATTTATAACATATATATATATATATATATATATATATATATATATATTACGATACAATGTCTACACAATATAATAGGATCGTACCTTTATAGATCTAATCGAATTATCCTACAAATAAAAAACTTTATAGTTATCTTATCAACTTCTTTTTGGTTGGATTTTGTTATTCGGACTAAGAATGCCTTTATATAGCTTGGGTCGATTTGATCGATTTTAAGATTCACAGTCGTCTTAGACTGATAGGAGGAATGATTAATTTGAAAGAAACATACTTTTATTCTCTAATATCTTTTACTCATGTAAGAAAAACTAAGGATATTAAAGCAGGAAAAAAAAATTAAAGGCAATATAAGGTGGACACACACACTTTCCAGCGATATAACGCAATAATAGAGTTTTTTTTATACAGTTCAACATCACCATCGCATCTCTTCCAATAATTTCTTTTGGATACAACAAAGGAAAAATAAGAGAACCAAAGAAATTGCACAATGAACAAACAAATTTAAAAACTACCACAAAATTAAAGTTTAATGATAGCTATAGGTGGAATCAATATCAAGATTAATTAGCATGAGCTCATAAGAAGCTGCTCTAAATATTCAGCACCTAAATCTTCAAAAACGACAAGTGTACCACTTTCTTGCTTCACGACACTCTGCTTATTACTTCTTGATGTTGAAGACGAAGACGAAGAAGATGAGGACGAAGATGAATAAGAAGAAGAATTAGAAGAGCAAGAAGAAGAAGTAGAAGATCGCTTTTTCCCTCTAGGCCGGTTTCGAAGCGAATGTTTTCTCTTCAGGGCCATAACCGGAGATCCTCCATCTTGAAGATTCACATTCTCCATTTTCTTGAGAGACTCTCTGACCACTTCCACGGGGAAATTGAGTACTGCGAGAGACCCTTTTGTTGCGAAAGCGGCTTGGTCGTAAGCAAGAGCAGCTTCCTCGGCTTTGTCAAACGTCCCCAGCCAAACCCTAATTCCGTTCCTAGTCGAGTCTCTTATCTCAGCCGCGAATTTCCCCCATGGCCTTTTCCTCACTCCTCTGTATGACTTCTCTTCATTAAGAATACCAACCTTTTCTTCCTCCTCTGAGTTAGAAACGTCGCCGTTTTGTGCTTCTTCTTTAATCATCAGCTCCGAAGACTCAAATGAGAAAAAGTCGTCAGAGTAATTGTAACTAGGGCATAAGAAGGATTGATGATCAGATGATTGATCTAAGAAAGAACTCTCGTTCCATAAGAATGATTCCTGTGATGAGCTCCAAGAACTCGGAGAAGAATACATGGTAGATTGAGAATATTCCATGTTTTTTTCTTTCCTTTTAACAGTTTCTCTCTTTATTTTTTTTTTTTGTTGGTTATCTCTTTTTGTTGTCGCAATAACTTATTTCAAAACCTAATCCTATATATAAAGGGCATGGAATTAATTAGATATTTGAGAGTGGAGTATATTTTATTGTTATATTGTCATAGGTCCTATAGACAAATATGGCTGCCTTATAAAACTAATAAATCTTATTAATACAACCGAATGGGGACCAACCACAAAACTGGTATTTATTTTTTCAATGTATTTAGGGAAAAAAACAAGATTTCACAAGGATCTATCACTATATATGAAAAAAAAAAGTGGGTTATTTTTAATTCCACGTGTCACAAGATCATATTCGGGGAGTGACGTTAGGCGGCGGGAAAACGACAAAATAGATTAGATCAGCATATCATGACGTGGCAGAGAACTGCCACATAAGCTTTGATAGACTCGATACTGGGACCTGCTGCTTCTTGTCCTTCGAGGCAATGTGAAGTAACTGTAGTACTAAAAGTCTAAGAGAGTTGACGGGAAAAGGAAAGCGATTCTCGTCTTACGTGTATATTTCTCCTGCAATAAATATAGTATTTCTTTTTTTAACAAAATAAATATAGCATATTTTTTTTTTTTTGAAAGCAATAACTAAATATAGCATATTTGCATGTGAAAAAACTTTAAAAATTAAAATATATTGAGGACAAGAGGAAAAAAAAAACTTAACTGAATTTAAAATTAACTTCATAATTTAATTAAACTGATACATAATAATCACAGTAAAGGTATCGTAACATTGTGGTGAACAATAACTGAATCTTTTCATCAAAAAAAAAAAAAACAATAACTGAATCTTTTCATCAAAAAAAACAAAAACAATAACTGGATCAACTGATGAATATGTTTAACAAACTCTTTCACCAAACTGTTAATTTTAAGTATGTTTCACCAAACTTATTTGTTGTAGTATAAACGTCCAACAAATTTGACATTCATTAAGGTACTCAACAACAGTTTATGACTCATATAGAGCTTCTTTCTTTCTGATATATATACAAAATGTCCCCATATACTTCGCTATACATTTGTTTTACGAACTAATAAATCTATAATTATTTCAGGGAAATATATAAACAAATTATAAAAATAGTATTATAAAAAGATACAAACTAAAATGTTCATCCTCAAACACAACCGAATCAGATTTTTAGTTTTCGTATTGCGTGCACTAACCAATTTTACCTTTTTTAAAAGTAAAGAAGAGAAATATATATGCATCGAACTGTGACCCCTTGAGAGTGGTCTCTTCTTAATATGCCGACAGCCAGTACTCTTATATCTATTTAAACTGGCACAAGGACAAAATGGATATTTCACAGAGCCAACCCTAAACAGAAAACGAAAATCATTGGTCAAAAAAACAAAAATTATTGATCCATTTATGGTTGGAGAATAGGGTTGTGTAATAAATATCGATTGCAACGTCAACAGTTTTGGCTTAACGAAATTGACTTTCCTTTATTGTTCTTAACAGACCGAGAACCACTGGATGAGGTTTCTCGACACAACCATTATAACTGGAAACTTTAGTCCAGATTCGATAACTTATCTATATAGTTAACGTTTACAAAGCCTGAGACCTGTCACCTGTGTTTACAATGGCTAAGTTGATATACGGCTCTAAATTGCATAAATTAAAGCGAGCATGAAGAACTGACGAAATCCTATGGGGTTTTTAGAAATAAAAAACATGTACAATCGGAACAATAAGAAAATAATCAAATATATAGAGGTTTAGACGTTTAGTTGAAGACTTTTTCATTGTCAACATGTTGAAGATGTATCTAAGTTATCTTTCAAATTAGTTATAATATTCAATCAAAAAAAAATATTAGTTATAATAAGAAAAATTGAAATGAATGATTGTTTAAACACTTAGCCCAAAAAAAAAATGATTGTTTAAACACACGTACAAAAAAAAAATAGCTAGAAAAGTTAGCATTTTTATTCCTCTTTTTTCTGACAAAAAAATACGAGCTAGTCAAAATATAATGATATGAAGATAATGATCTTTACTAATAGTTTTATTGATTTCTTGTTCAGCATCTGATACCACTTGATGCCTAATAATTGTATATAATTTTTTTTTTTGTCGTCTGTCGAGGTTTTAATATGCGTCATATGACAAGTCTCTTTATAGTTTGTTGTCCACACAAAACTCTTGCAAAAAAATAAAAATAAAAGAAAATTCAGCTAAAGCAGAAAAGTTCTGCAAAAATTAATTTAAATTCTATATTTCATAAATAAATGGATCGTACTTGTTTGTTACAGGTCTTGTCCATTGTCCAATCTGTATAAGTACGAAAAATTAACCAATAATAGAAGGAAATGTTTTTTTTTTTTGTTCAACATTTCTACCTGTGAGTTTCATTTTTCACAACTTCTCTGAAAACACGGTGGATCTGACTGGTAAGAGATAATTAAATTATATAGAGTAAACAGAAAAAAAAAAAGAGGAAATAAGATATTTATTTTGTTATTTTGGTTTATTTTCTATACTTTGAGAGTAAAAAAGTTGAAAAAACAGAGAAAACAAATAAAAGATTCTCTTTCTAGTGTAATTAAAAAAAACTTTTATTATTTTCATCCTAATTGACTGTATTTAATGGAATTGAGAATAAAACATTTTACTCTATTATTTGTTACTTTAATTATATCATCCAATCACACTTTATATATACTACTAGGGGCGAGGACAATTTTTCTTTTTCTTTGTTACTTTATTTCTTTATATGTTATTATTATTTTGTGTGTTAATATTGTTATTATATTTTATATTTTGTATAGAGTTTGTTATAATTCATTTTTCAGTTCAATCTAAACTATATTGTTTTATACCCGTTCTTGAATTTCCGTCTGTTATATTTTTCGTATTTTTATAACAGACAATTTTATAAGTTGACATATTATTATAATTTATTCTATTTTAATTTATTTTCATTTAGTTATTGATTTTTGTTTTTTAATTTTTTATTTTTATGAAATATTGCTAATTTTTTTATTTTTATAATTTTTTACATATGTGATGTATTGAAAAAAGTTGTCTAAAGAATTATTTTTTGTTACTATTACCTTTTTAATTTATGTTTTAGAAATGAATTTTTTTTTGTTTTCGTCCCGATATATCCCGTTTATATTTGGAAATTCTTTAAATTTTAGTTCTTATCATATTCTCAGTAAATCCCTGCTCATGATTTCCTGTTTATTTTTTTTACATTTTAATGATCTTATTTAATGATGTTTATCGTGTTTTATGTTACTTGTACTTTTTATTTACTTTTTCTTTTTTCTTTTCTTTTTTTTCTTGTTTCTATATTTTTTATTTAACTTACATTGTGTTAGTCTAATAATTTTTTTTGATAAAATATTGTTAATTATTTATTTCTTTCATAATTTCAACATATGCGATGTATTAAAAAATTACTTAAATTCATATTCAGTAAAAAAATATTATTCTTATTATTACATTTTCATATATATAATTTTTAAATGATATTCTTATTCACATCACGTTATATCTTGATGTATCTCATTTATGTTCTTTTTACTCTATTCACATTAACTCATGTCATGATTTCCCATTTGTTTATGAATAAATATTGTTTATGATTTACTATTATTTGGTTAGTTTATTATTTTTTTAAAAAAGATTATATAAAATGCCTATGTTGTAATTTTTTTTTTTGGATAATGGTTTATTATTCACATCGTGTTACATCCCAATATATCTCGTTTATGCTTTTTACCCAATTCCCGTTAAATCACGTCATAATTTCTCGTTTGTTTATAATTAAATATTTTTATGATTTACTATTATTTGGTTGATTTATTTTATTATTTTTAAAGATTATATAATATGCCTCAGTTGTTATTTTTATTTGAGTAATGGTTTATTATTTGGGCCGAGTTAAGTAAACTGAAGAAATTGCAGAAATTGTTAGGGAAATAAAATGATTTATATCATTTAGAAAATTTGTATTTCTTTTGTGTGTTTCAGGGTTTTTCTTGGTTTTGGAGTTGAGTTTTAACGTTTAAATGATTTATGACATTTAATTATTTAAGATGCGAGAATAAAAAAATATAGAGATGATGTATCAATTTTTTAAGAAGATGTTAGTGACATGGTAGCATGAGAAAAGCGAAAATAAAACTATATATATATATATATATATATATATATATATATATATATATTTCTGATTAGAAAAAATAAAACATTCATTTCATTTTAAAACAACATTGAATAGTCGAGTGAATTGTTGTAGTTTTACCAAAATTAAGAAAATAATACCTATATATATAATTCTAAGTAACCATTTAATGAATGGTACATACGGAAATAATTTTCACCCTGTTTCCCTTTTCTTTCCCACGTGCACAAAATCACAAATATATTTATTTATTGATCAATAAAAAGACTAATGAGCTCAATATTAAAAAATTAGCCCAAACTTAAGGATTTAAATGGTTCAAAGTTTAAACACAAGAGCTGTAGATGTGAATGAGAGAAATTGCTGAAGCGGAAGATTAGGGTTTATACATTATCAAATGATTTATATAATTGGTGGAGTAGTTGAAAATGGATAAAAATATTTATAACTAATTGATTAAAGAAATAATAACACTTAAATAATAAATTAATAATATTAATTATATAATTATAAGATATCAAAAATCCATAATGAATATTATGATAAAATATGAAATGAATCAATTCAACATAATAAATGAATAATGAAAACTAAAAAATAATAATGTGTATGAATTTTGTTTTACTTTTTCTTTAGTTTGTGTTTAGGGGATTTTTCATCCTATAGAGGAAGTTTCTTGGAAAAGAAAAAACAACATTAACTGGAATCGTGAAAAAAACACTAGATGGAAGTATTTTGTGACAATGCTCTAACATCCAATCTATAAAATAGAAGAGAAAGGATCATAAGAAAAGGAATCGCAGGCGAATCGAAAAGACACTGTCAGCAAACAAAAAAGAGGGAAAATATTTGGATCACTCAACTGGACCTTAAAATAATAGGTTCTCAGCTGGGGTTTGGCTTAATAAATTTAAAAGTGAGGAAAGGGAAGTCAGAAAACAAAAATCTGACTAAGTAGTATGATCACATAATGGTTAGATCTGTAAATTTATATTAAAATCTAATGCATATATATTAAGATTTTGATTAATGAAAAATATATTTATATTAAAAATTAAATTATATTTTTGAATTAATAAATAATAAAATATTTCTTAAAATTTTCTAAATAATTTTCACTGTAGTTTTTTAAAATAAAAATAAGTTTCCGTTGCATTTGTGTTTTTGAAATATTTTTCCATTGTGTTTTTAAATTGAGTTTTTAAGAATTAGATTTCCATCAAATTTCTAATAAGTTTTCAAGAGTTTCTAATTTTGACACATTTTCAAAATAGAAAACGAACTTCAAACAGAATTTTCATCATTCCATGTAACCTAGTGTGGAACCTTCATTTAGAGTGGATCGCGGAGTGTTAACTAAGAAAATGTGGTACAAACGAAATATGCTTGCCCAGAATTAGAAAGAGGTCTGGGAGATTGCTAAATTGCCATAGGCTACTATTGCCAATTTTTGCGTCATTCACCTATGCTGATTGCATATGCTAAGGCAGATGGATTAGATCATCAACATTCTTAGACCAAGTTCAAAAAAAAAAAACATTCTTATACCAGATTTCGAAAGAGGGAAAGGATTTTTTGGCGTCATTCGCAAGATAATCTCAATTAAATATAAGTTTTGGCAGCTAAAACCGCAGAACAGATTCAAGTCCAGATAAATAAACATACTTTGTGCCACATTGTTTGGTCGGAGAGAGTGCTGATACTTTTCTGTATCACTTGGTTAACTATGGAAGCTTGTATTTGGAGTTGCGATTGCATCTAATCTTGTCTCTTATGTGGTGGAGTATAAGAAAGCCAAAATCACATATTCTTTACTTTGTCAGTACTCATTTTCTAAAAGTAGTGGGTGATCTGCTCGGTGCACCGGTTGATCTACACTACTAAGACTAGTATGGAACTTTTCACCATACCATCATTCACTATTCTTTCCATAGACAACTTTTTTCTTTTTTTCGTATGATATTTTAACATGTGGAAAAAAAAAATTGAACGTCGACACAAAAGATCTAGTTATCTGACGACCCACATTGTTAAATTAATTGATAAAATACAAAATATATATTTTAATGCTTTTTTGTCGTTCTTCTATAAATAGTTTATAGCAAAAAAGGCCGATACAGAATAAGAGTGAAATAAATATTTTTTAAAATATCGGTTCTTTTCTTTTTGTCACCAAATTTGATCCATCTTTCTACCGTGAATATTTTCAATTATTTTCTTTCTTTACTACAAGGTTCGGATTTGTAGGAAATTTGTATCACCCGCAAAATTAAACTCATTAAAGTTTACGCCACATAACGAAAAACAATGCTGCTGAGGCATGCGATTTCGTCGATCTCCATGTGGCATGTGCTATAAATGGAAAATGTGGCTATTGGTTTTCTACCATAACAAAAAGTGGGAAACAGAAAAACAATAGGGAAATATATAAAATACAAATATTGCTAAAAACAATGCGTTGATGAGTACTGAAAGCGGACAAGAGCATGCGGGAGAGAGAAAACAAAATTATTTGTCCATTAAAAGTGATTGATGTTTGACCTCAACGCCCAAGTGCATACCCCTTTTGAACATATGCATACATACACCCACAACCCATATTTGTATTCCTTGCAGTGACATATTCTAATGACAAACCATCCACATTAATTCATGGGTTACTCTTTTTGTTTGTTAGAAATTGTTCTAATGTATCTTAAATCTGGTGTCATATTAAAAGAAATCGTTATACATGATTAGTTTCTTAATTAGGAAATTTTCATAAATATATACTTGATTGGAGTAATCACAATCTAATCCATCCCCCTAATGAGAGAATGTGAGTCTGGCCACTTGAATTGGAGTAAAAAGGAAGTACTTCAGTTTTCTTTTTATTAAAATAAATGGAAACACAGTACTCTATTTTAGAAACAACAAAATTTGGACTTCTAAAAATTTAAATCCATATATAATATTTCTAAATCTGTTTGTATAAGCTGATTTAAAAGTTCATCTCAAATGTTAAATTTATACACACGCATTGGATATCACATAATAACAAGAATAGTAATAATAATCATAATAAATAAATAAATAAATAAATATATATATCATTTGCTAGTCAGATCGAAACTTCAATAACGTAGCAACATTTTTATAGATTTTTTTTGGGGTTTTTTATACATTATCCTACATATGTAGTATATGAATTAGTAGGTGTTTAGGGGTTTATGTTTTCTTAATTTCTAGGGGTTACAATATCTCAATAGTCAATACATGATGTGAATTTGTTAGGATATTATCCTAATATATATATTAGTAATGATTCTCTTTTTTGATTTCTATATTTTTATTTTGGATAATGATTTATTATTCACATCACGTTACATTCCGATTTATGTCGTTTATATGTTTTTACCCGATTCCCGTTAAATCACGTCATAATTTCTCATTTGTATATAATTAAATATTTTTATGATTTATTATTATTTGGTTGATTTATTTTATTATTTTTAAAGATTACATAATATGCTTAAATTATTATTTTTATTTTGAGTAATGATTTATTATTTGGGTCGAGTTAAATAAATTGAAGAAATTGCATAAATTATTAGGATATTATCCTAGCATATATTTTGGTAATGATTCTCTTTTTCGATTTCTATATTTTTATTTTTGTTTGATGTATTAACTCTTGTGTATAAATATAATAGGTCTGTATGAGATGGTTATGACTGTTTGTTTGAATAATATACGAACAGATTTGAATAATATCTTTGTGAGTGACGCGACATAGGACTTGCCGTCAATCACACGGCATAAGTTTATCTAATTCATGAGTACAAACAAGTTCATCAGTAATGCAATTCAGCATCCAAAATATGTTCAATAATAGGGAATAGCAGGAAAGTCAAATTACTAAATGCAACTTATGAAAAAATCGACATATCAGACATAATACTGCTCTTTATTTTTTTTTTGAACTTTGACAATTGACATAATACTGCTCTTCATGCTACCATAACCAAGAAGAGTATAATGCAGGCAACGAGTATCCAAATTTTAAATTGAAAATCTCTTACAATACAATAAAAACAAATTAAATACTTAATTTTTGGGAACAAAAATTTAAAATATCATAGATATTAGGAGTTCTTAAACCTTTAGTAATGGTCTTTTGCTACTTTTTACTTCTTAACTTTTTTTTTGACATACTTCTTAACTTTTTAGTAATAATTTTCAAACCTAAAAGTTCTGAAACTTTTGGAAATTTCGTAGTTTTATGCTAATTTCAGAAAGCAAGATTATATTTAATACAGTATTGTTTAGAATATAAATACCCTAAATTCATAAATAGATCCAGTTTCATATAATTGCTTCAAATTAGACTGATTTTCTAGAAAACAGTCTTGTTTCATGTCTCTATGTTTCAATTTCTCATTCTCTGCTTCTTCATTTTTGAATTCCATTCTTCGTTTATCATTTTTGACCACAGAAGCAAGACAAAATCTAAATGTTTAGAAGATTGATACAATTATTTTAAACTGGAGCGAGGGTTTGTGATAGTGGACCATTGCCATTGGAATGTAATTTAGTTTAGTAATCCGACTTATATAAGCACAACTTGAAAAAGAGATATAATATATATATGTATATATACGAAACAATTAATGTTAATAAATAATAAGAGAGACGGTGCATGAACACTGTCTCTGTTTAACTCCCTTTTATTTTTAATTATACTGTCACTTTATAATGTCCGACCCTAGCCCTGCTTATAGCGAGGGTCAGAGGTAAATTCCATAACTTTTTTTTTATTATTCTTGTAGGCCAATAGTTTTATTTTATAGAAAATACCTCAAACATGCATGCGATTCAATGTCCCCACTAAATTTAGGATAACTATGATAAAACTTAGTACAGATTCAATTCTGATTAGTGCACTAAACAGTTAGTAATATTTAATTCCGGGTGGAAATAATAATAACTGATCAAGTTGCTTAAGGTAAGAAGATCGATATAGCGCGGTCCCATATATATTATTATCAGAACAGTATTCCTTCTATTTCATAATATAATATAAATTGTTTTGAGAATATTTTTTTGCTTAAAAATATAAGTTATTTTTGGATTTCTATTAAACTTTTCTATTTAATCGATATTATATGACAAATTATACCAAACAATTTTATCTTATTGATTCAATTATAGAGATTGATCTTTTAAGAAAATTAATCAAATTACTATTTATTTAAAATTATATAAATTGGTAATTACAAAATAATATATTTATAATCATCTTTTAATTTGTGCTTATGTGTAAAAAATCTAAAGTATTTATCAAATAAAAGTGAATGAGTATATGATTTTTTATTATTCTCAACAAATTTCAACTTGATAGAAAGCAATCCCCACCCCACGAAGCCTAACTCAGAACAGCTTTTAGCTACTCTTCACTTGACCTTATGAATAATATTCAAAACTCAGTATATAATTATATATAAGTATATAACCATCTAGATGATTATTTCGTCTCATTGTCGGACCGGCCAGTGATACCAGTCATGTGTTAGGCCAATTTTATTCAATTATATAGGCGGTCTGAATATATGACCTGCATAGTTTCCTCTATTTCTTTTCTTATATAAATTAAATGAAAAGTAAAATTTGAAATTTGTAGAAACAGTTTTCAAATTATCATAATCTCAAGCAATTATAAAAAAATTATTTTTAGTGTTATCGATTTCACACTTGAATCTATATTAAAGAGAACATATAATTTATAAATTCTTTAGAAATATATCAAAAGCTGGTTAAAGTTGATGTTTTAATCTATTTTAACTGAGTTAATCTTATAACTTTACTAAAAATAAAAAAAATTAATCTTTTACTTTTGTTAAACAATCAAAGTTGAAAATTTATAACAAAATTTTAGATTATTTCCAAATTCATTCATCAATTTCAACTTCAGGAATTCCAAAACACCATTCAACTTTTTGTTTTCTAATTTTAACTATAGAAACATTTTTTTTAATTATAGGATAATACATTTAGGCATCAGACAGTTGAAAGATGAATATAACTTTTTGATCTATAAATTTCGAAAATCAAGCTAAACCAACTTCCTTAATTAACAATAAGTTCATAATAAAATGTATAGGATTAACTCGGTTGACATTTTAATTTGTTATGGTATTTATTTTTATGATTATATATAATTTTTTACGATGTTAATATATAATTTAATTAAAAAACCAACTAAAAAATTATCAAAAGATTCTCCTATATAAAAGTTCCCGTACTACTATAATATTTTAATTTAATATTTCTTTTATTTCATATTAATAAATATATTTTTATGTTTAAAAATAAAAATTTAATTATAAATATATATAATTTTACCGTTACCAATCTTCAATAAATTTAAACTAATTACATCTCAATAAGTTCATTTTCAGTTTACAGTTTGTCATTATTAACTTATAAAAAATGCATCAAAGCTTCAGAAATTTATCTTTCCAAAATAATTATTTAAAAAAAAAACATTTTTCTTTTAAAACGGAGGAAATAGTATAACTATACTTTACTCTCACTGAATTCCCCATTTGTTTACAGAATAGCAAACAAATAAAATATTTTAAACTCAAAATAAAAGTGTACTTTTACTTTAATAAGCTTCCGAAAGATCTAGAATATTCTTTTAATTCAAGGCGTTTTATCCGTTGAAAGTTGAAAGCAAGAGAAAGTGAATAAGTGCATGCATCTTCATTTACAGCACGTGTCTATTAACTTTGTCATGACTTAGTCATCAGTCACATGAGCAAAACCAGGAACCTTTTTTTATTTCTTTTTTTGTATTACTAAAATTCCCCAAATGCAATATAAAAGTGAACAAGTATATTAAATAATGAAACAAATCTGAAGAAGGTAAATAAATGGAATATGATATATGCAAAAGAGAGGCGGCGTGAAGTGTTCCGTAAGCAACTGCATCCGAATCATTAGTTTGTTGTTCTTCTCTGTATAATTTATCGTTACACGCCGGCGGCCGCAAATTGTTATGTTTTTTTTTTTTTTATATAGTACAGCTTGATTTTAAAAAAATGATCTAGGCAACGTGATCAACTAAGTAACAATTTCTTTTCCGGTTTAGTTTTTTCTTGGGATAGAAGTCGAAAAATTCCTTCTTCAAATTGCAATCACGTCATATGATTAGGAATTTCAGTTAAAGCTAAAGCAGCCCAAGGGGGGAAAAAAAACACGGGGGCTAGGGTCAACATATGTTAACCTTAAACTTATAGTCTCTTTTATTGAGTCTGACCAACGATACTTCAAGTTGACTGTATGATCAATTATTATCTTTTTGGTTCTCAATTGGTTTACTGATATGGATTAGTAGAGATCTTAGAGTAGGGGTGGGCGCGCGCGCAATTGATGGACACTTTTTCATATTTTGTGATCGTTTTTTTTTTTTTGTTAAAAGTATATTTTGTACTCTGGTATATTCCGTTCGAATCGCATCTTTTTAATGTGTACCCATTTTGGAGATTATATTTAGCCAACCATGTAGTTGGTGTTTCAATATCCATAGAATTATAATTTTCGACAAAGTATTTTGTCCCGTTGACTCTAAATTAGTTTACTATCTGGACCACGAGGGATGTAAATAAGGACCAAGATTTGAGATAGCGAAACCTAAGAATATCAGACTTTTTGGACTGAGGACCATCAAGCATTGTGTTGGACCCGAGACGAGAAAAAAAAACATACGACTCGAATAGCAATAATTACACACGTTGTAATTGTAACCGAAGTAACAATTGTCAATTTAGAATATATATGTCTAGAAGTATCTTGTAAAACTTAACATACAGTATGAAACAAACTAAAACATTAATATTTTTGTAAAACGAAAGAAGTAAATTTTGAGAAAATTCAAACTTAGTGATTGAAGTAGCTAATTAAACACACGAAATTGAACACATACGATATGATGATTATTTATAAAAACAAAACGGCTAGAAAAGGCTGAAAAGCCCATATTAGTGGTTTGTTTGCAGTGTTAACCGGTAATGAAATCTGGTAATGTTCACGGTGAGGGAGGCTTCTGCAAAAACAGAATTGTAGAGAGAACGATTAATTAATGTTGCTGCGGCAGAGAGATTCACGTTCAGAGCATTTTTCTAGGCT
This sequence comes from Sisymbrium altissimum, assembly GCA_900406495.1. Classification (NCBI taxonomy): domain Eukaryota; kingdom Viridiplantae; phylum Streptophyta; class Magnoliopsida; order Brassicales; family Brassicaceae; genus Sisymbrium; species Sisymbrium altissimum. Next base: position 70,561 of record OVBI01000100.1, read on the forward strand.
AGCATTTGACGCTGAGACGTTGCGATTTAAGAAACATAAGGTGGTCTTAGTTTAGTTTCTTGTCAAATATGTTTTGTAATTGTTCCCATATTTTTGTGTTAAAGATGAAACTAAGGAGGAGTTTTTGTTGTTGCAGTTCTGTTTCTGAGTAGATATCATCAATCTCTAATGTTTAAAATGGGAAAAATGGATTCGTGTATGCAAGTCTGTGACCAACAATACGTACGCAAGTCTCCAAAAACACAGTTAAATAGATTCAATGGAATATGCAGTTTGGTAAACTTGGGAGAATGATTGGAAACCATCCAAGGCTAAAACAAAACAGTCGGTTTTTATTCAATCCAGGTCCTGATGACGCAGGTATCACCATCTCCATAACTATCTAAAATAAAGCTAGGGTCTATGGGGAGGAGGGCATGACTAATAAAAACTCTATTATATATGATAGGTCCCTCGACAGTCTTGCCAAGATGCCGTTTACCAAAATATTAAACCGACGAGTTTCAAAACGTTATCCCAATGCAAGGAATAATTGTTCTACGTTTAGTTTTAAATTGGTTTTTTCGAATTTTTTTTTAGAAATTACTATCTTCACAAGCACGCCCTTTTATCACTCATTGATCATAAGTAGAACCACACTAGGTTGGCAAAAAGATAAAGGACCATACTACAACATATTCTGCTCGACTTAACGTCAGACTCTAAGAAAACAAGGCTTTAAAAATAGTTTATTTCACAAAGCTCACTTCTTAGGCAAAGGTAAAGCCTTTGTAGGAAGCTTATTTGTTGAAACGCCACCACGAGCCTTCAACCGCAATTCCTCAAAAAGTATTTTCGCTTCTTTCATTTCGTCTTTTGCGCTTTCTCCATGATTGTCCCAAGCTTTGATCACTTGCTGTTGAAATTCCACTGCGAGGCTATAGCTGCAAAAAACAATGCAATGCTCAAAGACATTAAACACTTTTTCCGCAATCGGATCAAGCAAAGCAGATTGTGTGTTTAACGGAAATTCACTTACTTTCCCATTCCGGCATAAGCTTTAGAAAGATTCTGGCAAGCGTCGATTGAATCAACATGGTTTGGACCAAGTGAAACATCCATAATGTCTTTAGCAACTGCAAACATTTGAGCAGCGGATTGTGGTCTTTCAAGTTCTAAATAAGCAGCACCGAGATTGTTGTAAACATATCCAACTCCAAAATGTTTAGCACCAAAGCTTTCTTTTAACCTCTCGGCTGCACTTTCCAAATAAGGAACCGCTTCAGAGACTCTACCCGAGAAGAGAAGCAACCAACCTATCCTAGCTGAAACACTTCCTTCTGAGTGTTGTTCTTGAGGAAGCTTCTCTAGTATACTTAGTGTTTTCTGCAACAACGAAATCGCGATTTCAAACTCGTTCATTGACTCGTACTGCATAGCTACCTCTGAGTACGCTTCTGCGACTTCTACAGGGGAAGCTCTTTCTTTCTTCTCTAAGATTTCGCAAGCAAACTCCAAACATTTCTTCGAATCACCAAATTTCTCTTGATTTACCAAAGCTTTCGACATTGATATAAACACCATAGCTCTCATCTCACTGTCCTTATCCGTTTGTTGGACAACGCTCTTCAATATCTCAATAGCTTCCTCATATTTACCCAAAGCAACTTTCATGTTTGCTGCGTCAATCTCCGCACGAATCAGCTCCACTTTCATTCCCCAATTCTTCAAGACTCTCTGTGACAATCTGTTCTGCTCAAGTGCCTTGTCATGTTGCTCCAAACCGCTAAAAATCACACCGAGAAGTCTTCTATCTTGAGCAACCTCAGCTGAATTATTCCCCAACTCTTTCTTATGTATCTCTAAAGCCTTCAGAGCATAAGGCAAAGCCTCGTTAAAATTCAAAACCGCAACATACGCATCAGCCAAACTCCGATTAGCCACACCCATCTCTTTACTATCTTCCTCAAAAGTCATCTCTTTAATCTCCAAACTCTTTTTCAAATTCTCAATAGCTTCCTCCCGCCTCCCCATAGCATTCTTAACATTAGCAAGCTCTAACTGCACTGCATGTAAAACCGGCTTAACATCCTCCACAGCACAATCACCATCCGCCTCTAACTTAACAAGAATCCTATTAGCTCTGTTTAAGTAACCTAAGCTATCACTAAACCGTTTTAAACCGTAATTAGCAGAGCCCATCAACTGCAACGCCATAGCAACAAGGATAGTAGGTTTATCTCCAACTACATCGAAAGATTTAAGAGCTTTATCAGCGTAAGACAAAACCTTTTCAGGATCATCACCTTCACGATCGAGATGAAGACCTAGTTTGAGAGCAGATAAACCTAACTCGCTCCCTTCGAAAGACAACTCCATCTCCTTGAACAAACGTACCATCTCATCAGTTGTCTTCGCCGACTCGAACGCTTCTTCAAGATCGATCTTTTCCTGATCTATCACCTCACCTGAAGAAACCTCCGTCGGTTCCTCGACATGGGTATTCAAATTCCGATATTGATTCTCCAAGAAATGGCTCTTGTTGACGATCATGCCATAGGTTCTGCAGCAAGTGGAGATTTCTCGTGCTGAGGAGAGCAGAGAAGAAGACGTAACAACAGCATCGGAAATGTAATTTAGATGGAGTGATGGTAAGATTGGTCTGAATTTGTGGAAACGAAGGCGACGGATTAGAGAAAGGGAAAGACTTTTCATGGCTGAGCTTGAGAAATCGCAAAAACCCTCTTTGTTAGCTAAAACCCTAAAGAAGGAGACTTTTTTGGGCTTTGAAGCCAAAAATAATCGAATAAACATCAAATTTTATTTACATAAACAACAATAAAGAATTTGTATGTAATGTTAGCTTGAAACATTTTAACGAAGAAGAAAAAAAATGTTATTATTCCCACATTTTTTTTTGGCAAGTCCAGAGAAGAACTTTTAACAACAGCATTCTCTTTTATCTTCCTTGATCACCATTAAAAAGAAAAGAGAAAAAAGAAACAACTTTGAATCCAAAAAATTCATTGTTGTTGTTCACCCTATTGTGGTGCTTGATGTTGAAGTTTCATGAGGTCTTGAGCTATATACATCATCGAAATGGAGATCAATCCCGGCTTCAATGTCATCATCATCCATGAATGTTGTTCTAGACAACTTTCTTCTTGCATCCTCTTCCCAATCCAAATCTTCTTCTTCTTCTTCTTCAATGCTTCTTCTGTCCCATGAGTTTTCTAACAAGTTTCTCGTTGTGTAACGGTTTATAAAATCAGGTGGCTCGATGAAGCTATTGGCGGTTGCGGGATGAGATGCATCGTGGTGAGAACGGTCGCCTCTTCCCCACCACTGGTTCCTATTATCGAGAGGATGATGATGATTCCCATAGTTTTCTTCTGCGTCGGGTTGGTGATGGCGCAGAATGCTCTCTGAGAAGAACTGACCCGATATGCTTGGTTCCATGTCTTCACCACGAACTCCCAAATTAGGAGGCCAACAATCCGCGGAGTTTTGGTTTGCAGTCAAGATCTCGTTCTCTCTCACTATCGGGTGATGATGATCGGTTCTGTTGTGAGGCTGAGAAGTATAATACCAGTCAAGAAGATAAGGGTGACTCCTCTGATCTGAATCAATCAGCCACATGGAATCAACGTGATAGCTTCTCGAAGGCGGATTTCTTGGAATGTCTCTGTACAGAGTGCTGTTATTATCTAAATGACCACCACGATAGATAGGGGTATCTCGCCACGGCCTACTAGGAGAACATGCGTGTCTTGTGTTTATTTCTTGAAGCTTTTGGTCCCGGAAAGTTCTGAGATTCGACAGAAACTGCTTCCCAAGAGAATCTGATTCCCAAGAAGGGTAACTACTCTGGAAACTGCAAAACAGATTGGAACACTTCATTGTTTAGAGAGAGAGACCATAAAACTGAATTTGGATATATATTTTGAGAACAGTTTGGGCATTTCAAATGAAAATAATTGTCAAACCTCAAGAATGATTTCTCCATTTTCCCCTGAGAGCTTCTCTTCTCACGAATTACATTACGCGGTGAACCATATTTAGTATTTCCATGGTTGTCGAAGTCAAAAGCACTAAAGCTGCAAGCGGAATGGGCAAAATATTAAAAAGTGTTTGCGCGAGGAAAGAGCAAATAATTCATTTTAACTTCTTAGAACCAATCATGGAATTTACCTGCAAACGTTGCCTACACCTTCAATATCAACTGTAAAGTTCCTGATGAATTGCAGTATATCATCAACCCGCTGCAAAGTGAACTCATAACGCGTTAAAACTTCTCAATAGTGATGTAGGATCTATACACACTAACGCAAATGACGAGATATTATTACCTTTGGCACGACAAACATCAGCAAAAACGGTGTGATGAAAATCGAAGCTATCTCCTCCAGTAACATCATTCCAGTATACTGCAGTGAATAAATTTTCATTAAGAATCAATTATCGAAATAATAAAAGAAAAGAAGGGAAACAAGATAATATTTGGCATTATATCATGACATAAAATCATCAAAACATCAGAGTTACTGGGGAAAAGAAGTTTAACATGTAAAGATCGTACCTGAAACAGAGTCTCTAACTCCAGACGGACTTCATCTTTGTTTTCCTTACCACGCCATCTCTTGGGCATATAGTGAGTGTGTTGTACCACTGCAGTCATTGTTCCTACTGGGTCGAGGACCAGAAGTTCATCCGAAATAGCAGCCCGACTAATGGCAGTGATGGTTCCAAAAACAGCAGCATACCAGAACAAATTGCGACCGAATATCTACAAAAGTGGTCAAACAAACTTTAATAACCCAAATAATGATTCTAATAAATGCTTCTCACGTCGTTAGGATTTCTTACATGGCCCTCTAGAAGAGATTCTTCAAGAAACGCAATGATGATTAATACAGCAGCGAAGCCACCAGACACAAACGAGACGAACTTTGCAATGATGGAGATAATAGGTGAGGGGAATTGATTTAGATATTGGGACGCGTGTTCTGCACTGCTGTTAATCCGATGCTTAAATAAATGGTCAACCTGTTGTAGAAATAAACAGTTTAGAGAAGGTAACACTGGTATATATGTATAAAAGAAAAGGTCGGGATAATTTGTGGGAATGAAAGCAAGATCAAGGTAACTACCTCATTGAACTCTCTGAAGAGCCACCTAGACAAATTGGACCATCTTCTAGAAGATGCAGTACTTGGATGGTTGTAGAACTGTTCAGCATGCCTTAGGAATAGATATACCAACATAAAGATGACGAGAAAGGGTGAGAGCAGAAGCATAGCAAGCCCAACCACAAATAGCCGTTTCTTCAATGTTGTAGGATTTGAAACAAAGTCCCTTCTAACACGAAAATTGCTGCAGAATGAAAACACCTGAATTAGAAAAAACGGACAATACTCAGCATGTGGAAGGATTTTTTCATTCTATCCCATTACTTTTCAAGATTTTATCTAGGCCATTGAGAAGAAACATACATATGCTTCGTCCACCTTAATGTCGGATCGAAGGGCGTGAGACACACTTTTGTAATACGAACTAGAAAAGATCAATGTAGTCTAACCAAAAGAAAGCAACCTACAAAAATTGAAACTACCTTCTTCGTTACATTCCTCTACCACACACACTCTACTTTATCGCTTTAGCAGCTCATAAAATCCTATATCTACAATGTTACTAGAAAGCAGTCTTCAGATTATATCAAAGATTAGCGGGCAGAATGCATACCAGTCAAACATGCTCTGCAATATGCACCAGTTCAGGGTCCACTCAAGGGTCTTTGTCAATACAAGGTGATGTTGTGTCCCATCTTGGGCAGATTTGACTACTGGGCCAGCACCAGGGATCCAATGGAAAATTGGGAAAGAAAGCAAACCTTTGTTGAGCATTCCAATCAAGTAATTTTCTTTCCGCATAAGGCGCATAACAATGTCGTGAGCTGAAAGATCCTTGACCACACAAAGGCATTGTGAGCTTTGTAACTGAACAACCTTTTCAAGGACTGTTTCCCATGGCATAGTCAGGATTTCGTTGTCTGTGACATGGAGACTGCAAATTTACAAACACAATAAGAAATAGGTTATGGTCTAAAATGTGTGTTTTGCTATAACTATTTATAGGATGCTGCCTCTTCCAACTTACCTGTTATAGTAAAAGTGCCGGAAGTCCAAAGTATCCTTCAACTGGGCGAAAAACCTTAAGAAGCAGAAGATCCAGTACAGGGAGAACAGCGCCAAATATCCAACAATTATAGCCGTTGTGAGCGTGAAAGGGGATAAAGGGTGTGGATGGATAGCTTCTTTGACAAGATCACATGGCTTAGTACCCGATTCAACTGCATCCATTCCACACTTTGCATTCTGAAGACCATGCCAATCCACATACAACAAGAAAAACCCAGAGAAGCATATGATGAAGCCAAGACTTAGAAGCTCAACAGCCCACTTTACGATAATACACCAAAGGCCTTTGTCTCTGTAGTAGCTGTAGAGCCTCTCGAAGAAGAGATCCAAATCAGCAATAGGTTGAACATTTAAGCTCTCCCCATTAAGAAGTCCTGACGGGCTCTCGCTACCAGGACTAGGTATTCCTCCGTAGTTAGATAGCTCAATCTCGTGTGACACATTATCAAGCAATCCAGTAGTCAAAGACGATGACGGTTCACCACGTTGCCATTTAAAAAAGTTGAATACATTTGGAGCCTTTTGCCCCCCACTCATCATTCGTAAAGACGGACGATTGACCAACAGAGCCAGTCCATTCCCCGATTACCAAGTGCAAATTTTAAGAGCGGAGTGCCTGACGAGAATGCAGCTACAAATCCTGCACCAAACATTAAAGGCATAAAGTATCCAGATCAGAGACACGACAAAGATAAACTTTTTAATGCAATTTATAGCATAACTTGCTAAAGACATGGTTTTTTTTTTACTGTTTCCTACGATGATAGATATAAACTACCTACCTAACCTCTCATTAACACTCAGATAACTATTCATCAATTCAAACATTCTATTTATAAATTTAACACAAGCATTATCGCACTGGCGGGATCAATGGACAATGCAGTAAGTGCTTAGCAATATGAGAAAGCACTCAAAGACAGAGCAGAGAGTAATATATACTCAATACAGAGGCTAAAGCAGGGTTTACGCAACATTTACACAAACAATATTCCTCTGATCAAAACCGAATTCCCCTAAACCAAAAGAACAAGGCTTGTCTACTAATGATCAAAACCGAATTCAATCGAAACGTCAAAAACCTCAACGCCCAAAACCCTATCAGCTCCTCCAACGCGCGAACTAATTCCCCCCCACAAGTCAGAAAAATCTCAACTTTATCGATAAACTACAAACAAAAAAGATCAAAACTTACCAGCAGAGAGAGAGACGTGAAAGCGAAGTTCAGCTATCGGAATTGTGTCTTGAAGACGAAAGCTTTCAAGGAAGGAAATTACGCACAAGTTTATGTATTTGTCCTTAAGGCGGTGGGAATTGGATGACAGAAGTTGAAAAGAGGAGAGCGAATTGATCGATTGAAGGGAGAAAAGGAAAAGAAGAAGAAGAAGAAGAAGGGAATTGGGTTTGCGTGGAAGAAAAGAGGAGTGATAAAAAAATTGATCCTTTATGGTTGGAGGACTTATTTCCGATTTGGGCTTTCTTCTTCCTCTTCCTTGTCTGATTTACAGATACTTTAACCAAAGAAACGTGATTGCGAGCAAGTCCTTTTACTTCTATCCTTGGTTTACATTTAGGTTTAAAATTAAAATTGTTCAATTAAATTGAAAGTGGTATACTATTAAAATAAAAACAATTGAAAGAACTTCTATCTTGGGCCATAGGCCATCGGCCCAGTTCTGTAAATAGACTACTTGAGAAGATATGTAATGAGAAACCACCTTGTGACAAGCCCATTAAACTCTAAAGAAAGAATTATATGAAAAGCTTATAATTGTTGTTGTTGATGTTGTTGCAGCGTTTTCTTAAGGTTGTTAAGAGTTCTAAGTTTTCCACTTATAGTTTTTTAAACATATTCACAGTCAACTTTTAAAAAAATTGTGTAACATCCCAATTTTTAATATTCCAATTTCTAACATATAATATTATATATGGAAGACATTCAAATAATTAATTTGATTATCTATATTACTAAAGTACATTTATTTTTTTGGTCACACATCTATAAAAAATTATATAGTTAAACATATTTGAAATGTAGTAGTTGAAAGATAGATAACTTATCGGAAAGTGGTTTTCAATACTGTGTACGTGAGATCAAGGCATATAAATAAATCATGCGTGAATTATGAAATTGGTATATTATGACTTTTGAATCTCTTGATTAATACACTGACCATCAGCCCATGATCCAAGTTATAATGACACTACTAAAGTCAAATTGCCCAAGAAGTTTTGGCTTCGCTGGCATATAAAATCATCAGTGAAATGAAACCATACAAAAAAACCTTAATTTCAAACACTACCAAACATAGAGAAAACTAAGATATAACATGACCTATGTTACAAAGGTAAAAAAAAAAAAAACACCCACCAATGGACCTTTAGTGACTCTAGATAGAAGAGACCTTAGACCTTAGCCAATAGCACAACAAATGACTAAAAAAAGGCTTTCACTTAGTTTTCAGGTGCAGGCAAAACAGAAAAAAAGATTTCCAGAGATTGACATCACCAGAAAAATACCACTGATTCCCGAACAAATATATATTGTGGGAGAAACATCAGACAAACCTACTTTCTAAAGTACAATATATTAAGTGTTGGTTAGTGTTATAACCTTAACAATGTTCGGCTCGGATGTGTATCTCTCTATATTTCTCTTTGTCATGGTATTTTTCATCTTCTAAATGTTATGTTACGATAGTATTTGATCTATTTTTCCGTTATACTTAAACTTTGTTTGTTTTGATTTGCTTCCATGGATGGTTTTTTAACCCACCAGCTTTTTGGCTCCACGGATTAGTGATTTTGTATGTTGACTTTTGGTTCTGGAAATTTGTGAAACTTAGCATCTTTTAATTTCAAATATGTCTCATCTTTAGTTGTAATGGTCAATAAAATCACTAGACTAAAAAATGAATTTGTTATGCATTTCAATAATATCAGTGTCATTAAAAAGCTTTAAGTATCTAGTTTAGGTATGTCTCAGATGTCAGGACAGTCACCGTGAACATCCTAAATGAACTTTTAGGAATTTAGTCATTATATTTCATATTCACGTTTATAGCCACAAAAGTATTGTGTATTAGTCTATCACCACATAATTTTTCATATTTGTTTGTTGATACATATATTAAACATTGTTTTAATAAAATAAGGTTTGAAATGCATATCAACTAAATAGTATAACCAGAACTGGTCATGGGTAAAAACTTATCAAACATCTACTTGAAGGTCAAAAGCGTTTACAATTTAATTCAAAGATCAAAAGCATTTAAAAGTTTTTTAGAGGCTAATTTTTCCAAAAGTATATTAGATGGTATAAGGAAAGATTGTCAAGTTCTTACTTGTTAGCTTCCAAGGTTAGAATATCAGTCCTTTTATTTTTCATATTTAATTTCATTTAATAATATATTATAAAAGTGTTGGCAAAAAAAAAATATTTACAAAAGCGCAATAATGTCATATTATGTTTATATTTAATCAAACATGATACTATTACAAAAGTAAAATAGGGTAAAATGATAATCAATTAATAAAATATTAACATATTATTTCTATTTTATAATTATTTTTTCAATTTGTAATTAACAAATCGGCGCCGACTTATTTTTTCATCTCTGTAATTGGTAAAGTATTTTTTTTTCTTTTTACATCTTTCATACTCCACTTACTTATCTTATTATATTTCTCTATTTTTCTCAGTCATTAATTTTTGTTTTGGGTTTTTATTTATTATTCTATTTTTCTTAAGTATACTTTCATGTCTTTTTTGTAAGAAACAATAAAAATTCTCACTATTAATCTAAAAAATTTTAGAACCGACTCTAAATATAATAGCAACAAATGTAATGGATAAATTTTTATGAAATAATCATAAATGCTAAATAATTAGTTTAAGTAGGTTAATAATATTTTTCTATTATGTTTTAACTCATTCTTAATATAATTAAATCGCTTTTAAAAATTCTAAAAATGCAAAAATGATATATCATTTACCATCATACAAATAAGGTAATGATTTATAAGTTTGTACGAAGTGTTTGTTTTCTTGATATATGATATATGTATCTTGTTAGTTCTCTTTTTTCTTAAAAATAAATAAATAAATGCTAAAAAAGTTTCAATCTACAATTTTAAAAATTCTAGAAAATATTGCATATTAAGAAATATAAAATTATAAAATCTTCTTAAAATATATTAAGTAGAAAACAGTTTGTACAAAAATATTTTGGTCATCATATGCATATACTTTTTAAAATTTTTTACTATGCACAAGTTTTCATTTCATTTTAAATTTTTTAAAAATAAAAATAGTGTTATGTTTTCCTTTAATGTATGAGAACTTTTATTATAGAAGATAATATTTGAAAATTTCATTCATATAATGACATAAATAATTTTAAGTGTTTTGTGATAATTTAATTTAATTTAATTATATAGTTTTCTAAAGAATAATTTGTGAGAAGTTTTTTTAAAAAAATATTGCAAATATAAAATAGAAATGAAAATCCATAAGAAAGTAAAATATTAAATCTATATAGAAATCCCAAATAACAATCGCGAAAATATAACATTTAATGTTTAAAAGATGAAGTTTATTAGTAGAAAAATGAGAAATTGTTATTGAAAAAATTGTCATTTTAAGTTTTTAAAATTTTAGTTATAGGATTTAGAATAGGGATGTGATCTTGCTGTCCCAAAAAAAAATTGGAATGTGATAAATATTTTATAGTTTAAGATGAGAAATACAGTGTGTAGATGGATGTATGATATTAATTATATCTGATTTGGTGGACTTACTGTTTTTAATTTATGAATATCTTATTTTATATTATTAGTGATGATAAAATCTTTTATTTCCAAAAGAATTTATAAATACTGAACTAGCATGTACATTACATTGGCATATAAATCTTGGATTTAAGTATAAAGTCAGAAATGTCTTTGGTCATACATACAAAAAAAAAATCATTTGATTTCTTTTCACAAACTTAAAACTGTTGAAAACGTCTGCTTCTAATCTTTTTAAGTTCCAAAAAAAAAAAAAGGATCTACTTTTTTTTTTATTATTAGGTCCGACCTAGATCCGTTTCCTAGAGACCACCAGAGTTATGAGGCGGGTGTTTATGGGCCTAATTGGCTTCTCCTCGGTGACATAAACTTCGCGGGAAGCAACGGCAGAATTAGGCGGGAGTCCGACGTGGCTACTCTCTCACTCCACTCTTCGCGCTAAACCTTCTTTCTTCGTTCGTTATAATATGGGCCATAATGGGCTTTTCCTCAGTAACATAATCTCGCGGGAAGGAACGGCATAATTTGGCGGGAAGTAACGTGCATCTCGTGTCTCTTATCTCTCTCCTCTCCGCGCCATATATAAAAACCATTCTTCTTCTTCATCATCGCCGCTCCTCTCTCTCTCTCTCCTCCCATATTCTCTCCACCTCTCTTAATCCAAAACACTCGTTGACTCCGCCGGATTTTAAAAAATGAGTTCACCGGGCTCTTCTAGATCCATTCCGTTCAAGTCAAAGAAGCGGCTGTTAGATTCGCCGTCCTCAAAACCCCAAACCGGAAACCCCGATCCATCTTCTGTACCTTTCCCGACGCCGGAGAAGCCGCCGGAGAACATGCTCACTAGATCCAGAAACCGATCTGTTGCTCTATCAGTGAAAGAGATTCGTCAAGCCGCTGGATCTCGTCGTAGATCTGAAGATCCGGTGGTGGGTAAGGTTTCATCCGCAAGGAGCCAGCTTGTGTTCTCATCCAATGACTCATCTTCCTCCGCCTCCAAACGAGTGTGTGCTAATAAAGAGAAACTACCAGAGAAGTAAGGACAAATTGTTAGGGTTCTTAAAGTTTCAATTTTTACCACTTTTCCTTAAGGTTTTATGACTGATGAGATCTGGGTTTGTTTCTATAGGTATGAAACTCTGGGAAAGTTCTTTGATGCGTTGGATAGCTCGATTCTGTTGTCGAGACTGAGAGGTTCTAAGCCGACGTTCTCCAACATTTCTGGAAAAATTGAACATTTGACGGAAAGGTGAGATTTTTAATTTTTTTTGTTTTATGTTCTAAGCTTATCACTGATTGTCTATTATGGGATCTGATCTGAATAAACAAGCCAATTTGGTACTTGCCTTGCCTTTATGCTTTATATCTTAGATAAGACAAATGTTTTATTGAGATCTGAGTTTCTTTTTTTTTTTTATAGATCTGTAATTAACAAAAGACTTATTTTTGGACAGTCATGAGTTTTCTTGTCATGTTGTTAGAGTTGTGTGTCTGATTTGAATCTGTTTTTTTTTTTTGTTAGGAGGTTTTGCTACAGTCACTTGGCTCAAATAAAGCATATATTGCCAGAGGCAATCGAGATTAAGAGAGTGTTGATACATGATGAGATAACTAGCTGTATGAAACCAGATCTTCATGTTACACTCAACGCCGATGCAGTTGAAGACAGTGACAAGTCGAAATCAGAAAGCAAGAAGGTTTCGCTCCGGAAAGTCTTTAGGGCTAGACTTGCAGAGTTTGTTAAATCTCATCCTCAGGGTGATGAAGTTCCAGAGGGTGAGCTTCCAGAGCTGTTCAATAGAAGGAAACCGAATGAAGATCCAGCGGATGAGATTAAGAGATCTAGTTCTCTCATGAAAGAGATGGCTTCTATTCCAGCAGCTGAACTGATTTCATCTTTCATGAAAGTCCCATCAACTCCAGTCAAAGCAGCTTTATTAAGTCCTGCTAAACCTCAGATTAACATTGCAACAATCGCAAGTCCTGTTAGACCAGCTTTGTCTAAGGTTTACTTGGCTCCAACCCCAGTCAAAGCAGTGTCAACTCCAGCTAGTGTACTTTCAACGCCGGCTAAAACTGACTCGATTCCAGTTATTGTTGCTTCAACTCCACCTGAATTCGCTTCAACTCCTACCCGATTGTTCAGTACATCACTTGCATCTCGTCTAAACAAAAGAAGCAGCGATGATACTAATCTAGATGATGGTTCTAATGACTCACCGGTTAAGCTTGCTAGGCGTTCCTCACTTAGCTCCTCAAGGTCGCTGAACTTTGATTCTTATACAGAGGATGAGAAAGCTATGAATGTGACAGATGTTGATGAAGACATTGATCAAGTACTAGAGGAAGATGCATTGAGCGACGATGAAATCCTCAGCATACTACCTGATAAACTTCGACAATCGGTAATACATTTTACTTATCAGTTTGAGATTAAGAAGAGCAAACTGAGATTGGTTTTGGTTATTGAGAGATGACTAATCTTCTTTTTGCTCATTTCAGATTAAAGAACAAGAGAGGAAAGCTATTGAGGATTCAAATCCAGCAATCTCACAGGCAAAGAGAAGGCGAAAGATGATCGCTTGTCTACCTAAACTCTTCAATGTCATCCATTACTTGATTCAATCAATAAGGCGATGGGTTATCACAAAAGAAGAGCTTGTGCACAAGATTATCGCGGGTCATTCTGATATTACAGACAGAAGTAAGCCCACTCTAACCACCCAGCATCTAAACAAGTCTTTTCTTTACAAGCGTTTGAGAACTGTCCTAACCGTATTTTTGGTTCACTTGTACTTTGCAGGAGAAGTAGAAGAACAACTTATCTTAATGCAAGAGCTCGTCCCTGAATGGATTTCTGAGAAAAGGTCGTCAAGTGGAGATCTACTAGTATGGTGAGGCTAACATCATTTGCATATACTTTACATACTTCTTTCGGATGTTTTAGAGCTGCTTACTTAAACATCTTCTTTTATGTGCAGCATAAACAAATTGGCATCTCCGCAAACAATTCGGTCGCAACTAGAAGAAGAAAACAAGAAAGCAGTGGCTCCATCGTGCTCTTAAGATTGCGGTTTCGTCAGCTGCGTTTTGGACTAGTTATATATGCGAGAGAAAGGCAGGCGTGTAGAGATTAGGCAAATTATGAAGTTTCAAATGTGGACGCGTAGTTCAAGTATTATGAGTTCAAGTGGAAGTTTGTAGTAAAAGGGTAATAACAAGTAATCTTATTTAACAAATCTCATAGATTTTAGATAAATCATTTTCCTTTGTGCAACATTGTTGAAATTTGTAGAGCTCATGAAGAGATCATAACAATAACATTTGCTCTTTATTCTTCAAAGTTAAAACAAGTGTGGAATGAGAAATTACAGAATCGATTAGCTAAAAGTTAAACAAAGAAGTATGACAACATAAATAGTTGGAGAAGTGATGAAGAAGGATATGAATAACGAAGAAACAAAAGGACTGTGGGAGTGGTGTCAAAATTGCCTTAAAACCTTTAGTTAAGATTCAGCTAACATGTAACTGTTAATCAAAAAGCTCAAATATGGTTTCCATTATTCAAATATATGGACTTTGATAAAGCAAAATTAGCATTTTCATCTACTTTCGACCAATCAATTTAATTTTTTTAAAGATTCAGTTTTATCATTAGTAGATGCATTTGGTATCAGAAAGCTTAATAGAACAATACTAATATATCTGTATCGCAGATGACAATCCTGTTTCCTCTCTCTAATCATGTTATCGTAGATGACAATTCTCTTTTTAAACAGCGTTAACGTTTCCTAAATTCTAAAGTGATTTTTAGTCTTTTAGAGAAGTCATTTGGTAGCAAACCCCTTTGTTTGGGCCTAAAGGATCCAGCCCTTTCAAACCATTGATCGGATTTCAGGCTTTCTTGGGTTTAGTTCTATTGTGTTTCTTTTGGACTCATTAATCTTATCTTTTGTAAACTCTAAACGCCAAACAAGTCACGCCAACACTGTTTGAGCATTTTCAGATTCGGGATATATATAAACGGAGTGGCTCCATTATCAGATTTCACCCGTATTTTTAAAACCATCTCCTGATCTCCAATACACCATCTTAGAAGAACAATTTCTCCAATCAACACTATATTTTCAAGTTCAACAAGCTATGAAAGTATGAATAGTATTACTTTAAATTTGGAAGTTATGAATACTATCTTTTTTTTATAGAAAATATGTTGAAAAACAAAAGTAAAGTTATAAAACAAAAGTAAAAATATATGTTGCAGCTTCTAGCCGAAGATCTCTCATACACTTGTTCATACCAGCCAATTGTTTCTGGCAAAGCAATTTTATAGGCCTAGACCGTGGTGTTCATTTACTGAGGTTTTTTTGCCAAATTCAACTGTGAACTATTGAAGATTGCAAATAAGAAACAGATTATAAATTTGAATCGGAGCTTATCTTACTTTTCTCTCCCACGGGAATTTATATCACTTGAGTTTCTAGATTAGCAATTAATACAAGCTATTTTCACTATTAACAACTAGAGGCCGGTCATCTTTATTGACTATATACTCATCTTATTACAAATCTCCACTTTACTCTGACCAATGCCATCACTACACATGATTAACATAATACAATAAATAATCAATCATACATAAAATAAGTAAAATACAAACAAAACATGAACTTAGAAAAAGAGAGCCATATTAATACAGAAAATATGGAGGATTGCAATTGGTAAGCTAGATTTTAAAGTTTGAGGGTCAATGAGCCCCAAGTCCCCCGGGATCATTTAAGAAAAAAATGTCAGAAGAAGAAGAAAGGAGGAGAAGAAAAAATGGAATTTGTATAGAGAGAGATTGAGTGAGATTTCTTTTTTCTTTATAAGGACAATAATTATTAGATTCCTTAGATCTTGTATGGACCACAACTAGTCCCATCATACATTCCGAAGTCTCATTGTTTTCTTATTTTCTTCTTTCAAAAAAGCCTTACCCGAACAGTAATAAACTCATAGAAAATAATTTATTAAAGAAAAAAAAAGATAAGAAGAAATAAATAAAAAGAAAAAGAAAAACAGAGAGACCTTTGCCACTCTTTTAAGCAATTTCTGACCCAGTTCCCTTTTTGGAGAAACTCCAAAACCCCAAGTTTGGATTCCATTTGCCTCTATTTGTAAGGTTCGTTTATTTTTCTTTCGGGTACAATGAATATGAATATCCCACCTTCACTTTATTTCTCTTTGGTGCTATTGTGGAGTAGTTAAACCATATACTGTATATACTTATACTTACAGAAATTTTAAGTTATTTTTTTCTTTCTGGAAACGATATAAAAATCTAACTCTTAACATGAAAAAAAAAAAAAAAAAAAAAAAACNTCTAAGCGCTAAAGTCTGATATTCTACAATCATATTAATTGAATTTCTATTTAAATTATCATTTACTATATATAAAAAAAGTTCTAGAGGATTTGCTAGCATCACGTCATCACATTTAGATTAACCGTCGAAGACAGATAATATTTGGTCCCTATATTCTTCTGTAATACGTACAAGGATTTATATATATCACGTTATCTAACTAACTACATACTAGTCGACATTTTTATTAAAATTCAATTACAATATATTCTTTGTTCTTGTTGTACACTGAGAAGTTTTATTCCAAAAATCAGAATAGAGAACAACAAAAAAGTTTATGACGTTTATGTTTAGACAAAGATAAAAAAAAAAAAACTGAAGTATCTATGCCAAAATAGATATATATTTCGAATAAAATGCAACAGTTTAAAGTAACAACTAACAACTTTTATAAGATCGACATCGACTTGATTAGAAAACGTTCGATGGTTAAAATAAACATCAACTAAAATGAACATTTGATCACGGATGGGATTTTTTTTTTTTTTTTTTTTGTTTTTTTTTNCATGTTAAGCATGGATGGGAACTTGCATGGCTTATCGATTACGGACCAACTCATGATCAAACGTTGTCCATTAAACATTATTATTGTTTTTTTAACATTCCATTAAACATTATTATCAGAAGTTCTTTGATATAAAAGATAGTTGAAGCCATTTTACAGAAGCATGCTTGATCTAATTAATGCCAACTTTCGGAAACATATAGAAATCAATTAAAATAATTTTCGGTGGAATATAAAATTACGTATATCCAACAAAAGTGCACCTAGCTAGATCTTTTTTTATTCGTAGGCTATCTACATTTGTTATTTTGGAAAATACAAGCTCTAAAGTCACAGTTTGCAGGCGAGATTTAAGTAGTTTGAGTTAAAAATACAGATGAATTATTTTTGTGTACAGTATGATATAAAGCAATTCAACAAAGCCGGTTCTATCATCCAAACCGAATCCCTCTGAGTCTCTGACTGTCTGAGTTTATACAAGATGTAGTATGCTATTGGCTTGAAGGAAAAAATATTATTAACGGAAGCCGCGACGTCATAAATATTATGGTGAATTTTCTTCGAGCAATCTTTTAGCAATCTCAGTGAATTACTTTAACGGAACCTAAGGCATGACTATTTCATAATATATACATACCATATTTGACGAATTTGGAACTGGGACCCCAAATCCAATTTTTGAAACCAATTCTCAAAATTATTGATTTAAAATCCTTATACATATTATTCTATCGATGAGAGAGTTCATTTTGGAGTGGCTATGGACGGTCAGACGTGAACAACATTTGGTTCTCTAGAATTTCAAGAGTTGTCAACAATGCACTGGACATTATACGATATGCAGTACTCTTTCAGCCACTGATGCAATTTTATTAAACTGCTTTTACAATATATAAATTTTTACAATCGACATATAATTGACTAAAGAAATAAAGTGCGGAAAAAATTTAATGATTAAAAATGAAGGATAATATATAAATACTTTGTTGTGTTTAATTGAATTCGAGGTAAAGGAGTAAAAGATAAAAATGATGGAAAGAGGGAAAGAGATGTTGAGTTGGTGCGTTGCATTAGAACACATTGATGGAAACATGTCATGAGAGCGTATAATAAGAACCCATCTAGATAAAATATAATGAGCAATCAATAGTAAAACATCATCATTTTAAATTCCAAGTGGCACTCAAATCCGATTTTTAACATTTCAAAAATATTTGGCAGAAAAATAAAAATAAAAATACTATCATCTCTTGGATTTTTAACGAAGTTATCCAAATAATCTACAAAAAAATACATGTGAATTGCCAAGATACATATTACAAAGAATGGAGTGTCAATAATAAAATGACTTTGGACTATAACCAAATGATCCTTTTTTTGTAATATTTTTAAAAAATCAAACATCTTTTGGATGTTTAAAATGACAAAAGCATAGTCAAATCAATATATTGTTTGCTGTTTGAATTTTTTTTTTTTTTTTTTTAAACTGGACCAGTTGGTTAAGTTTTGATTTGGATCAAACATCTCTTACTCTGAGCATTGGATGTTCTCTGTTGTTTAACCGACCTCAATAAAATGATAAACCTCACAAGTTACAAACATAAGAAATAACCCAAATTCAAATTTAAAGGTGATTTTTTGACGCAGATATATGATAATTAGTAATGTGATTTTGGTTTATATAAATGGACCCGCACCCAAAAATAACATAGGCCAGCACATTGATGATTATTCAATGGGTATTTTCCCTTTGTCCAGAGATTATTATGGTAAGCAAGACAAAATGAGTGAGAATGAAAAAGGCATTGGATTTTTGTTGACAATACAAAAAGGGAAATAAAAGGAGCAGTATATTTTTAATCATAATGTGAGAATATGTAATGGACAAGTTATAAAGTCCAATATCTTTCAACTTTACATTGGCAAATGAAATCATTTTTTTTTTTAAATAAAAAGCTGAATATCCACAAAATGTAACATTCCAACTCCACCACATCAATTACTGTTTCGAAAAACTACATATAAATTTAGAAGTAACATAATTTAACGTTTAAACACACTAGACAATATGTCATGTTTATAGAATTACATGAATACAACATGTCAAGATTACCAAAAAAGAATATAAGATTTGGTTGTTTTAATATATATATGAGAAAGGTAAATAAACAAAGTAAGAAGGAAGCAAAAATTCACTTGGAGAATGATGTTGCTGGCCATTACTATTATAGAGATCGTATCCCTCTCAAAGTTTTCCACATAAAATCTATCTCACACCACACCTCAAACCCTCACACACACACACACACCCTCCCACTCACTCACTCACTAACATGCGCACACCAGCGCACGGTTGAACACTATCTTTCCTCTGCTGATGCTAAAATGAGCATGGTGCGTGATTCGCCCGCTTACTTGCCTGATTTCATCTTCCCCCTTTAAAATAAAGGAACCGTCTTTTCGCTAGCTCTCCTCTCCTTCTCTCTCTTTCCTCTCTGTTGTTTCCTTTTTCCGGCGGATTCATCGGCTGAGATTGCAAGTTCTTTTCTTTCCAAGTGATGCAGAGTATGCTGAGTTCAATTCTTGACAAGAACCAATGTCTTCTGACATAAGCTAAACTCTCTTCTTACACTCTCTCTCTCTCTCTCTCTCTCTCTCTCTCTGCTTCCTTTTCAACTCTCTTCTTCTTCTTCTTTTGCTTTTGAAAGTTTTTGACTTTTGTTCTCCAGTGAGAAAACTATATGGCACTAGCTCAACCCAACAGATCTATCTCGCTGGTTCTGTTTCCAACTGTTTGAAAGTCTGATTCTTTAGTGTGTAACTGAGCTAGGGTTGGTTAATTCAGCTTCCTTTTGGGATTTTTATTCCTAGTCCAATTAAAGTTCTTTCTTGGGAAAGGGATGGGTAGGAGGCAAATCTCACAGGATGAAGTAGGTCCGCCGATAAATCCAAGAGCTGGATTGCGAAGAGAACAAGCTGGAAGAGGTTCATACAGAGGAAGTTAGTTATTTTGTTAGTTAAATCGAAAGTGGAAAAAAAGGTTTCTTTTTTAATTTTTTTGTGGGTGGGGGAGAAGAAAAGAGTACACAAAGACTGGATTTTGTTTTTTGTTTTCTCGGACTTATATAAGAATCAAGGGAAAGGGTGGTTTGTGTTTTTTCTTTTTAACGGAGAGTTCTCATCTCTGATTTGTCGCTCTTGAGTTGAGCATTAGAGGAGAGGGGGGGGTTTGGTTTTTACCCTTTTTGAGAATGGGTTCTACTTCTCAAGAGATACTGAGGAGCCTTTGCTCTAACACGGAGTGGAAGTATGCTGTGTTCTGGAAACTTAACCATCGATCTCGAATGTGAGTCGTCTATACATTTCTATATTCCTTTTAAAGTGTCTTTACTGTCAACGTATGTGTCCTCCAACTTGCTCCTGTGAAAGAACATATGGAACCTTATATCGCATGCAGCCTTATAGAACAGTAGTTTATGTTGCTTGAATCTTTTAGAAGAGTTATCGACGGTTGAAAGTACTCATAGCCTATGAAAGTAATGCTTCTATAGATTAGGTGTTTGTGGTAGAGTCAGTCTTTATCTGACGGTGAGTATGGACTCTTTCTTTACTTTATTGGGTTTTGGGTTCAGTTAAACTATGTTTCCATGTTGGGGGTTTTGTTGATCATGACGTTTTTAACCTTTTGGAAGAGTTATCAAAGGTACTAGTAGATTGTGAAAAGTAATGCTTCTATGTAGGTGTCTGTACTAAAATTTGCCTTTATTTGAAGATTAAGTATGGACTGTTTCTTTACTTTATTGGGTTTTGAACTAGCCATTTCCGTATATGTTTAGGTTCAGTTGACCCGGATAGTTTCTGATTTCTAGACTATTGAACACTTTCAGGGTACTTACCTTGGAGGATGCTTACTTTGACAATCATGGGCATAATAACTCACCGGAAGTTCAGGGTTGTAGCAAAAACATGCATGGAGCACATGACCCGCTGGGTTTAGCTGTGGCGAAGATGGCTTATCATGTCTATTCTCTAGGGGAAGGGTAAGAATAAATTGCTTGCTGATTCACTCTTCCTTGACTTCATCTTTTCAACTAGGCTTTCATTGTTATCTCGAAAAATTCAAATGCTGGGCGTCTATTGCTCAACTGTGTATGACGCAATCTGGCATTTAGCAGCTATAGTTTGTTGTGCGCTTCTTTTTTTCTTTTTTTGTTTCTTTGACATTAGTTACATGATGCAAAGCTTTTCTCTTGTCTTGGGACGTGATGCCAGAAGGAGCCTTTACTATCTTGTGGTCCTTGTTGAATTATTTTACTGAATATTCCAAGATTGATCTTCTTTTGAATCGTGTCTATACTAACAGCATCGTTGGACAAGTTGCGGTTTCTGGTGAACACCAATGGGTATTCCCCGAATATTATGACAACTATCACTCAACTTTTGAGGTTAGGAACTTCTTATCACGAGTTGTTTTTTTCTTTTATATTTCAAGTTTTTAAACCAGATGTCTTTTTCTAATAACAGTTTCATAATGTTTGGGAGAGTCAGATATCTGCTGGAATAAAGGTATTTGAGATTCTTAGTGTTATTTTTGTCTGCTCTATTACATTATTGTCAAGGACTTCCTCAAAGTTTGCCATTGTAGACTTCTTTTTATAATAATCTGTTCTTCTTCGCAGACCATTCTCGTAGTAGCTGTTGGTCCCTGTGGTGTTGTGCAGCTAGGCTCTTTGCGTAAAGTAAGTAACATCATATATCTGGATTCAGTGTTCACTGTTACAAAATAATAGGCAGGAATAAAGCTATGAACGTATCTGTTCTTATTGTGTGCTTTGTGTGGAGCAGGTTGATGAAGATGTGACATTGGTAAATCATATCAAACATATGTTTTTGGCACTTAAGGATCCACTGGCAGATCATGCAGCAAAGTTAATGCAATGTAATATGAACAATTCGTTGTGTCTGGTAAAGATCTTCTTCATACTAATATGGATTCGCGTTTGACAGATTTCTCGTTATTTGCAAAATGGGAAGAGTAGGGTGCTTAGGCTCTTCTAACAGTTCCTCAGACCTCAACTGACTTCCTGAGTAGGAACATGATGTATTGTATTATTTTTTGTTGCAGCCAAAAATACCTTCTGAATGTTTACATGTCGAGGCTTTCCCTAATTGCTCTGGAGAAGTTGACAAAGCTATGGATGTGGAAGAGTCAAATATTCTAACTCAGTACAAACTTAGAAGAAGTGATAGCATGCCTTATAATAATACTCCGTCTTCATGTCTTCTCATGGGGAAGGCAGCTCAAGTAATTGGTGGTCGTGAAGTGGTGCAAGGATCTACTTGTGGGAGCTATAGCGGTGTTACCTTTGGCTTTCCAGTTGACTTGGTTGATGCCAGACATGAGAATCAAGTAGGTACAAATATTATCAGTGATGTACCTCACGTGGAGATGACTAGTGGCTGCAAAGATCCAAGAGGATTAGATCCTAATTTACATCCATATGTGAAGAATCATGTGCTCAACAACACAAGCACATCTGCTTTAGCAATTGAGGCTGAAAGATTGATGACAGATCAATCATATCCAGTCCTGGACTCAACTTTTAATACTTTATCGGCAGATAAAGGAAGTTCTTACCCAGGAAATAAATACCACCTAAAAGAGACTGAGCGTATGGCGGAGAGGAAATGTGAGTCAAGTCGATTTGATGCTTTGATCTCATCTGGGTATACTTTTGCTGGGAGCGAGCTGCTAGAGGCATTAGGCTCTGGTTTCAAGCAAACGAGCAAGGGTCATGAGGAGCTAGTGAAGTCTGAACATGGTTCAACAATAAGATTAACAGATGATATGAGTCATAGCCAGCTTACATTTGACTCTGGCCCTGAGAATC
Source organism: Sisymbrium altissimum (assembly GCA_900406495.1). Lineage (NCBI taxonomy): Eukaryota > Viridiplantae > Streptophyta > Magnoliopsida > Brassicales > Brassicaceae > Sisymbrium > Sisymbrium altissimum. Next base: position 93,330 of record OVBI01000100.1, read on the forward strand.
TTCTGGATGCTGTGGTTGCTAATGTGTGTCATAGCGATGTCAATGCCAGGGATGATATCTTGTCGAGCAGATCGGTACAGTCATTTCTTACCAGCATGGAAATGGCAGAACCCTCAGGTCAAAATAAGCATATTGTTGGCAACCCAATTGATGCTGCTATGAATCAGCTTCCACTAGCAGAGATGGATACACAACAGAATCCGTCAGATATCTGTGGAGCATTTTCTTCGATTGGGTTCTCATCCACGTGTCCCAGCTCATCTAGCGATCAGTTTCAGACATCCTTGGAGATGCCTAAGAAGAACAAAAAGAGGGCTAAACCTGGCGAAAGTTCTCGGCCTCGCCCAAGAGATAGGCAACTCATTCAGGATCGAATCAAGGAACTTAGAGAACTTGTGCCTAATGGATCGAAGGTGAATTTTCTCTTCCTACCTACAAAGTTACTTGCACCATTGTAGGGTTTAGTGTTTTTAAGTTGGATAAGGTTGCTAGTGATTTTGTAGTTTCTGTTTCTAGAAGCTAATAATTTTGTAGTTGCCAGTTTTTTTGCTATTTGCTAATAATTTTCTCATATTTTACAGTGCAGTATCGATTCTTTGCTAGAACGTACGATCAAGCACATGCTCTTTCTGCAGAATGTTACTAAGCATGCCGACAAGCTCAGTAAAAGTGCTAATACAAAGGTAGAAAAGTCAGATTTCTTAATACTGATAATCTCGGTTCTATTTCTTAGAAATTTTGTTTCCTGCCTCCAAATTTTGTAAATGGACATCTTAGGCTATGATGTTTTACTGATTGATGTAGCACATATTGGATCACTTTTCTGAATCATTTAATGAAATAATAGAATGGGTACATGGAGACATAGAAAAGCCCAACTGAAAATCAGAAGTTTTATATCGAAATTAGCTTACAACTTTGTAATCTCAGATGCAACAAAAGGAAACTGGCACGCAAGGTTCCAGCTGCGCAGTGGAGGTTGGAGGCCATCTTCAAGTGTGCTCGATTATCGTGGAGAATCTGAACAAGCAAGGGATGGTGCTTATCGAGGTATGTAATCTTTCTTTCTTTCCTTTAGGCTAGTCTTTGTTTGAACTGCAGTCCTCAGTTCCAAATTCTTAGATTTAAAATGTTTTGGATTTTTGGACAGATGTTATGTGAAGAATGTAGCCATTTTCTTGAGATAGCAAATGTGATCAGGAGCTTGGACCTCATCATCCTGAGAGGCATCACCGAGGCTCAGGGCGAGAAAACATGGATATGCTTTGTAGTTGAGGTAAGAGTCGAATTATATCCACTTCATGAAAAGAAAACCGAACTTTTTTTCTCTTGGGTTTTGCTTGAACATTGGATTACTATCAGTGACTAATATCGAGATGATCATATGAATGGCAGAGCCAAAACAACAAAGTAATGCAGAGGATGGACATTTTGTGGTCACTGGTGCAAATATTTCAGCCGAAGGCCAATGGCAAACGGTAGCAGGAGCGTTGGTTGCAAGGCGTTGCGTTTAAATGAGAAAACCAGAAAATGCTGTGTGCTTGTACAGTGTTGTTGACTCTGCAATACTTGTTTTGTTTGTTTGGGGTTTTAGGTATAAAAAATTAGTTCTTAGTGTGCATTTTTGAGTTTTTAGTGTTTATGAATTGCATGTCGTCTACTTTGGAGTTTGGACCCCTTAAATATACAGTAAAATATTTATAAACTAAAACTGCAAACTTTCTGCGTTTTTGATTTCTATATTAACTTGAAACTTTTTTTTTCCTTTTGCATTTTTATTTCCAGAAAATACGTTAAGAAAAAACATTCGTGAAGTTAATTGTAAAGTAATCCAAGACATCCTCAAGTCTCCTTCATTATTATAACGAAAAACACAAGGACATGTTTAAGAGAAAGCTATGCAGCCAATCTGACTTTATCATACTACATGTACTGGCTCGTAAAACCACAACATCAGAATAAAAAAAGGATAACAACAACTCAGATAGATTCCAGTGATTATGTGCCAATTTACAAAGTTAAGTCTACTAACAAGACACGATAATAACATGTTTCAGAAGATATCCTCAAACCTCTTCAGTATAGTAACAACACAATAAACAATAAACCATAATATGAGATTAACAAAAGATAACAACAACTCAGATAGATTCCAATTATCATGTGCCAATGTACAAAGTTAAGTCTAATAACAAGACACGATAATAACATGTTTCAGAAGATATCCTCAAACCTCTTCAGTATAGTAACAACACAATAAACAGTAAACCACAACATGAGATTAACAAAGGATAACAACAACTCAGATAGATTCCAATTATGATATGCCATGTACAAACCTAAGTCCATTATCAAAAGTAAAACAATTTATATCTACAGTTAGAGGTTGCTGTCCATGGACCATTCGCATCCAAATCTTAAATGGTTGTCCATGGATAGACCCATTTAGGAGCGGATCTAAATGGGTTATGTCCATTTTTATTCGTAAAAATAATGGGTTAAACCAAATGGACATTGATTGGCCTAATTATCTTTAAAATTTAGATCAAATCGATTTGGGAAATTTCATTCTATCTGTTCCTTCGAAAGTTCGAATCGATAAACATTCTTTCATCACCTCGAATCAATTCTCAGTCTCTCATGGTCTCTCTCTCTCTCGTGGTCTCTCTGACTCTCTCTCTCTCTCGTGATTCTCGAAGTCTCTCTCTCGTGAAAAGTGGTAAGAACTCTGAACTTCCTTAGAGTACCTCTGATTATCTTCGAGGTATGATCAAAGGGTCTGTGATTGTGGGTAGATCTAACTTGATTAGCTTCGAAGTTTGATTATGTTTATAGGTATGTGATTGTGGGTAGATCTCACTTGATTAGCTTCGAAGTTTGATTATGTTTATGGATCTGTGATTGTGGGTCTCACTTAATCGTGCATAATCTCACTTGAGCAGTTATGATTAACTTCTTTTTTTTCTGAGTCTCACTTGATAATTTCTGGGTCTGTGATTTCTAGTTTTGATATGTTTTGGTTGATTGCTACTTCTGGGTCTGTCTTATTGATTCTTTTGGCTTCTTTTCTTAAATATTTGTATCTATGTACGATTGTGAAGTTTATATTTGTTGTAAATGTTTAAGCTCAAGCATTTGTTGGTGTTGTTTAGATTCGTTCACGTTATGATTCCCTTAGATTGATGCTCAGTTTATTGAATTAGTTTCAGATGGATACCGACCATACTCTCAATTTGGAGGATGACTATTTAACTGGTGATGAGATGATGGAACATGGGGAGGAAAACAATCCTGAGGAAAACAATAGTGAAAAGGAAAACAATCCTAATTCTCTAGTGAGTACTGCTGAACACAAGAGAGGTATGCATAAACGCAGACACTCTAAATATTGGCTAAAATTCTTTCTTTATGTGCTTTTCCTCCACCTCACACTGGTGTTTCTATAGCGATGAAAGTATTGGAGCTTCTTAAAGGTTGGGGCATAGAAAAGAAGGTCTTTAGTATTACCGTAGATAATGCATCTTCCAACGATAATATGCAGGCAGTTTTGAAAAGGCAACTTAGAAAAGATTTCCTTTGTAATGGTGAATTTTTTCATATTAGATGTGTTGCACATATCTTGAATTTGATTGTTCAAGATGGTTTAGCTGTGATTGGTGAAGCATTAGAGAAAATTAGGGACAGTGTGAAGTTTGTGAAAGCTTCAGAGTCTAGAGAACAAATGTATCAATGCTGTGCAGAAACCGTTGGGTTCATTCTAAAGCTGGTCTTGTTTTGGATGTGTCGACTCGCTGGAACTCAATTCATTTGATGTTGTCTAGAGCTATCCAGTTTAAAGATGGTTTGCGTAATCTTGCAGAAGTAGAGCTGTGTTATAAGAGCTTCCCTTTTGAATTGGAGTGGTCAAGAGCTGAGTTAATCTGCAAGTTATTAGCTCCATTTAGTGTTATTACTAATCTAGTTTCAGGCTCTTCATATTCCACTGCGAATATCTACTTTATGCAAATTTGGAAAATAGAAACTTGGTTGAGAGAGCATGAGTTGTCTGATGATGAAACGATCTGTAGAATGATGGAAGCGATGAGACTGAAGTTTGACAAGTACTGGGAAGAGTATATCGATATACTTGCAATTGCTGCTGTTTTAGATCCGAGGTTAAAGTTGGCTTACTTACAATATTGCTTTTGCATTTTAGATTCGTCAACTAATAAGTCTAAGGTGGATCACATCCGTAAGAAGATGACAAAGCTGTATGGAGTTTATAAGAAGAATACGAAAAAACAGTAAGCATTTCACTAACCACTTCAGAGGATAACTTACCAGCTGGATATGATGTAAGTATTGTCTTGTGATTTTGTCTTCGTTTTATAAGTATTGTTGTTTCTACTTTTAATCAGTCATGTTTTGGATTACAAGATTTTTATGCATTCTTCTCTCAGAAAATAGGAACTGGAAAATCAGAATTGGTTATGTACTTGGAAGAACTTGTCTTAGATATGGTTGCCTTTCAAAACTTGGATATCTTAAAAGTATTGGAAAGACAATGCATCACGGTTCAAAGAGCTGTCTCGGGTGGCTTATGATGTTCTTTGTATTCCCATAACAACAGTGTCTTCTGAATCATCATTTAGTGCAGGAAGTTCGGTTCTTAAGAAGTATAGGAGCCGGCTTCTTCCATCAAATGTCCAAGCTCTGATTTGTGCTAGAAACTGGCTCCGTGGCTTTGAAGAAATCAGTAAGTTCACATCAACCGTCTTTTATTGTTTTGTTTTAGAGTAGTTTTTCATTTGCGTTGACCATATGAAGTTGTTGATACTTTGATGATAGATGAATCCGAGTTTGAGCCATGTGAAGAAGAAGAGGAAGATGATAGTGAAAATGAAAGAAAGAAGATCCGAACAACATAAAAGGTACTCAGCTTACTAATGAGAATAAGCTTTTTTTAAGTCGTTGAATGGAGCTTGTGTGTAGGTTGTGTGTTGTGTGTAGGTTGTGTGTTGGTACTTTAGTCGAAAGTAGTAATTTAGTTGATTCGGTTCATAAGAAGTATCATATAGAGGATTGTTGTTTTGCGAAGCTCTGTTTGTGTTGTCTTTTTGAGTTGTTTTGGGAAAAGGTTGTGAAGAATGTTTTGTGAAGCTCTGTTTGTGTTGATTGTCTTATTACTCTTCTTGATTTTGCAGGCTAATGAACACTTCTTTGAAATTGGAGCAATCGTTTTAGAGTATCAATTAGTTGTTTATATAATGTTATCTTTGATTATGTAATGTCATGAATCTAATTAGTATTTATGTTAAACTCAGCTTAAATAAAGCTACACAACATAATCTCTATTATGTTTTGACATTTTGGTTTATGAAAGCTAATGACATTACAGACTTACAACTTGTAAGTTACAAGAAAATAGGATTACAGGTTATATTTAATATTTGGTGTTCTTATATCCATGGACAGCCCAATTGGACATGATCTAAATTAGGCATGATCGCATTTAGGCCAAGTCTAAATGGGCTTTGGCCATTTATGTCCAAATTAGAAAATTATCCATTTGGACAGACCCTTTTGGACTTGGACAGACCCAATTGACAGCTCTACCTACAGTCGGAAGTGACTTCGTGGATCCCTTAATTACATAACCAAACTATCTTCGTTATAAACTCCTAACACAACTTCATAAGCTTCACGTCCTCGACATGGTTGAGAAAGGTGTGAACTGTGAAAACCCCATTAAGCGCTCCCACTTCTTGGATTTCATGCCGTCTTACAGTTCCCCTCTCGAAATTGAAAAAGTAAACATGGAAAGCGTCGGATAAATATTTGGGCGATAAGACAATTTCATTTGCAGAAGTCAATCCAACAATGTGTAAGAACTTCCCTGCAACTAGATCCTTCCACTCAGCAGGTAGGTTGTAAATATGGTGGGACCATTCCTGTTTCTTAGAGTCTCGTAGAACCCACATCTCAAAATCTGTACTTGTTCTACTAATATTATACAGATTCGGTAGCGCCTTTACGAATTACCGTTGTAGTTAACCAGAGTTGATGCACGATCCACTGCAGGTTCCATGAGTTTAACAAGGATAAACTTCTCCGATCTAACATGAAAGCAAACTATCATATCACTCTTGGAATACCTGTCACGCCAAGTTCTGTAATACAAAACACCGTTGATGCTTATAAATTTCCGCCCCAGAGATCTATGGCGTATGCCACAATCAATCTTTCTCCATATCAGTTCCCCAGTTCCTCCTAATGTAAGAACTTGATGCTCCTCAGTTACTCCATATGGCTCGGTCATTACCAAGACCTTGTGTTGTTTGCCAATCGGATCATACCCTAAAATGTTTGTCATGCCAGTCCTCCTCCTTGTCTTCATCTTGGGTAAAGTAAAAGATTGTTCCGTGCTAGGGTTACATATCACCCACTCCTTCATTGGAGTTTTCCTTCTCTTTAACAGCCCATAATCTTCAATACAGAGCAAACCAGAGACAGGTTTATGTACACTGTGGATGCGTTCTAACCGGAAAGTCATATGATCATTGACGATGGCTACAGTAGACGAGTTCTCATCTGAATCTTGAGGCTCAGGCTAAGGTGAGGAGAAGAAGATTACCTCATTCCTTTTCTGGTGGGCGAACAAAAGCTCAGGGCGAGCCAAAGATTTGGTCAAAAAGGACGCCGTGAACTCGGAACTGCCAAGTAGAGAGGTCCATTGCTTCGATACACAACGAGATTTCGCAACAGACTTGAGCAGCAACTTCAAGAATATCTCCATGACGAGATCGTCTGGGATCGTGATGATCGTCAATGAGAATTCGTCAGCATTATAAACTCGTGAGATGGTTTGAAGATCCTCCGAGACGTTGTGCCGACGTGATTTCATGGCCGGAGCAATTTGCTTCAATGCTTACTAGATACTTGTTGCTCGTGTAAAATGCTAATAATCCCATCCGACTCTTATATATCAATTTGCTTTTGTTCAGTAAACAAAAGGCACAGTTTGCGTCGTTTTGGTTTGATAAAAACGACACACATATATTAGTACGAGCCCTTTATACAGTATAACTTTTATAAATTAATACTCAATAAATTAATAATCACTATAAATTAATAAATTTTTCTACTCCTAAGTCGGGACAATATAAAATTTAACAAAATTCAATAAGATAATAATTTTTGTGAAACCCTTGTACAAATATAGTCCTAATAAAACTATAAATTAATAATTTATATATATATATACGTAAGATAACATACTAAAATATGAGTATGATCTTTTTTTATTTAAACTAAAGATCTCTTTAACGTTTTATCTCTATTTTTACTTATTGTTTCAAAATTTTAGTGATAGTTATCTTTAAGAATTGAATTCAAAATATATAAACTTTTTTAGACACGATGAATTTTATATTTCTGAATACTTTCAAATATATTGTAATAATATTTTCAGTTTTATTATTGCGGATTGTAATGAATATTTTATATATATTTTGAAATTATGAACATATATCATTCAAAAATACTCAATATATGTTATTAAATTTTATTATAGTGCAATAAATAGTTTTATCTTCGCTGTTGGTTTGCTTAGAACTCCATTCAAATCATTTCGTTTCTCTTTCATGTCCAATGACACTTTCGAGGAGTATTCAGATGTCACAACAACTGTATATCAAATTGTTTCTAGTGGTACTACAACACTTTCACAGCTTTACCATGACATGAATGATGTAACACTCCTAGCTCCTCCTATGGCGTTGCCGTTTGATGTGGGTAACCATAAACCTTCTCTTCTTTTAAACTATGGTCGTGCTTGTTTATCCTTATATGCATTTGACTTTTGTTTGTTTCTCTTTAATATGTCAGAAGAGTAAACCTATTGCTGACGAAGAAGATTCAAGCGCGGAGTAATGTAGATTGCTCGGATTTGGATCTAACAGTAGACCAAATTGCTTCTCATGGCTGTGCAATTCTCATCCAGGTTTTCCTTGATTGATGAAAGAAAAAAACAGAGATAGAGAGATGTACATGACTTTTACAAAAGGATTTTTGACTTTGCAGGAAAAGATAGTACAGGTTGATACAAAAGTTTTTGAGATAGGAATGGTTAAAGGTAATATTTTTTGATTCTGTAAAGTTTGGAATCATTAATTGAAAGATACAGAGATCTGAACCAACCCTTGTTCCTTTTACCGCTTTGCTCTGTTTTTTTTCCTCTAATTTCCTCTATTTTATTTTATTTGGTAAAGAAAGAAATAACTGTGATTTCCTACAATTAATCTAGAAAAGATATGATCAAATCAAAAATAAAGGAAATAACCCAAAGGAATAAACTATTAATATATAATCTATTAAAAATTTTGAAATCACCAATAGTATCATTCCACATCAATATTTAAATTAAGAATTTTTTTATATTTATAATTATATTATAAATAAAAAATACATAAAATAAAGAAATTATCTATTAATTATATTAAAAATAAACTTAATATTAGTTTAGAAACTTTCTAATTTAAGATATAGATTAAAAAATTATCTAAAAGTTTCTACTAAATAAAAATAAATCTTCTTTATAATTAATAATTGGCCCATCATAAAGCTGAGTGGTATTAGTATAATCACCAACGACATCAAATGTTATGAACCACTTTATTTTGGTCAGTACAAGCCCTCTATATTTAGCTTACCAGAAATTACAAAACCGGTTTTAAGCACCTAACCAATGTATAAAATGACATAACTTTGTGCATATTCATTTTCCACGGACGAGGTGGGGTCTAATAAGAGTAAACGATCATATGAAAGATAAAGAAATATATTACTCATTTTTCTTCTGCTTTTTCTGATTTCTTACATTATTCATTTCATTTTATTTAGGCTTTGAAATGATAACCACTAGAGAAATAATAGGAATGAAAGGGAAAAGAATGAAAGGGAATAAAAGAATATGAATTAAGAGGAATATTTGTTCTTTTCCAAATTTGATAAGTAATATTTTTACTCTTTAATTCTCTACAAAATAAAAAATGAAAAGGAATTATGTGTAATATATATTATTTGTGAATGGTGTAATTTTTTAGGAATGAAGAAGAATTCAATATTCCCAATCATTCCTTAGGTCATCATTCAGACGCTTAATTTTCGAAGTATGAAAAAATATGTGTTTACTTTTTTTTTTTTTTTTAAAGAATATGTGTTTACAAATTTAATCATTTTATTTAATCATCAATACCCAAAATAATCGGTTCGGTTTAGATAATCGGTTTCGGTTAAAAATGCCCAAGGCTAATGTAAACTATAAAGTAGTGTCTCTTTTCCTGATAATATTCGTTTTTCGTAAAAACAAAAGTTCATGAAATGTTTGAACTAACGGTTGGGATCCACTGGATGGTGGGACCGTGGGAGCGATGACATATGCTATTTTCCTTTTTTGTTTAATGACTTTGCACACAAATTTCTTTCACATCTCGACAAAGTAATGTCACTCTGTTTTTCGTTTTTTCATTTTTTCATTTAATTAAAAGTCAAAATATGAGTCTTATTTTCACCAATCGGATGTTCTACTTTTTCTCATACAACTACTGTACTAAACTAAAAGTTTAATTAATGCAATTTTCAGATTCTATCTGTTTACAATTAACTATACTTATATAGTTATATGTAATTTAAATAAACTACTCAAAATGATTTTGCAGCTGATTTGAGGTAAATAGATTTGCGATCATTAATAAGAATAAACGGTACTTTTTCTATTTTATATACTCAGTTAATAATTATTGTTTTTTACCTCGGAAAAACCACAACGGTCACTTTTTGTTGTTTCCTTTTTTTTCTTACGGATCTTAACTTTTTCGTTTGTTTAAATTAAAATAAAAAAGAAAACAAAAAAGGAAACTTGGGACTGAAGACAGTCGGTTAATAGCTTGTATATATCTGTCGAGACTTGACCAAGTTATTGCCCATTCGCTGATTTTACTTTTTCAGTTTCACTTAGGGTTTGTTTGCTTAAAAAAAAGAATCGATTGTTCTTGCGAATTCTCAGATTTTACATAAGCTCTCAGAAGAATCGATCCTTCTATTACAATGGCCGGGCCAGTGTTGTACTTCGAAAAGTTTCTGGGACAAGGTTCTTTCGGTTCGGTGAGTCTCTTCAAATACAAAGGACCACGCGATGGCAAGACGCTTTACGCCGCAGCGAAAATCTCCGACGATGAACACGCCGAATCTCTCTACAGAGAGTTTCAAATCCTGTTTGAATTCAAAGGGTGTCCGAGAATCGTCCAATGCTATGGGACCAAAGTGCAAGAGAGACTTAACGAAGAAGGTTGCTTAGAGTACAAGATACACATGGAGTACGCACCTGGAGGAAGCTTGAACAGTTTCGCTAACCAATTCAGAGACAGGAAGTTGCCTGATGCTTTGATCAGAGAGTTTGCTCGGATGATTCTCGAAGGCTTAGCCACAGTTCACAGAAAAGGGTACGTTCACTGCGATCTCAAACCCGCAAACATCCTCGTTTTCCCGACTTGTGTCAACAAGAACGGTGCGAGGAGATCCTCTTACGAATTGAAGATTTCGGATTTTGGGTTGTCGAGAAGAGATGGTGACAGTAGCTGGTGGCACCCTCGGCGTCCCTTCGCGGGAACATCTCTCTACATGTCTCCGGAATCGATTTCTCACGGAGAGACAGGGAAAGGCCTTGATTTGTGGTCTTTGGGATGTACTGTACTAGAGATGTACACAGGCAAGAGACCTTGGTGGCATAAAGAGTACGAATTGGAGGATCTCAAGAACGGCTACTGGCCACTTATTCCGCTAGATCTTCCCTTGGATGCAAAACTCTTTCTCATGACTTGCTTCTCGCCGGAGGCAGATGATAGAAAAGACGCATCGGCTTTGTTGAGGCATACCTTCTTGCGAGGAGATGGTGGCACAGAGTCTCCTATGAATGCGAAGACTGGTAATCTGAAGAAAATCACTCTCGAATTAGAGAAACTTAGACAGAGGCTTGCGGAAACTAGGTCTATTTGTGTCTAGGCTCGTCGAATGGAAGAGAGTCAATGCGTAGCAAGACCATCGGAATATATCTCGGTTTCGAATTAGAGAAACTTAGAATTATGTTTGATTTGATTAGTAGAATTATGTAACAGTTTTTTTTATGTGACACTGAATTTTAAGGTCTTGTATAGTCCATGTATTATAATTTTGGTCTCCAAAAGCATTGGAAAACAAGTTCTGTTTGGATGGATTACTTTTCTTCATGCTTTAGTTAGTTTTTTTTTTGCTGTCGGAAATAAATATTATAAGGTATAGAAAAAATGATCCTCATTGAACTTTTGTAGTGATATATTGCGTAGGCCTTCCTTTTCCTCTGCTCTTCGTTGTTACAACTATCAAGGACTTAATTAATTAGCTTCCCCTGTTTTTACATTCCTGACTTCGGCGTAATCTTTGCAATAGAATCAACAAGGTAACACTGCTCAAGAATTTTGACATTGTTTAAACAAGTACATAAGCTCTGTTTAAGCTATCAGAATTTGTTACAAACTTGCAAATCAAGATAACAGTAGTTATCTTCCTAACAAAACTTATTCAGCTTCTACAAAGCTCCAATGTTATCTCTTCATCTTCGGGTCACTTAAATTTTATACTTCTTCCCCTTGGTGGCTTGCTTCAAATCTGAAACTGTTCTTAAGAGAAAGCTATACAGCCAATCTGACTTTATCATACTATATGTATTCACTCCTAAAACCTATAAAAAAAGGATAACAACAACTCAGATAGATTCCAATTATCATGTGCCAATTTACAAAGTTAACTCTAATGACAAGACAATAATAACATGTTTTAGAAGATATCCTCAAGTCTTCTTCAGTATAGTAATAACACAATAACATGTTTTAGAGCAAGATAAACACTAAACCACGACATGAGATTAACAAAGGCTAACAACAACTCAGGTAGATTCCAATTATGATATGCCATGTACAAACCTAAGTCCATTATCAAAAGTAAAACAATTTGTAGCTACAGTCGGAAGTGACTTCATGGATCCCTTAATTACATAGCCAAACTAGCTCCATTATAAACTCGTAAGAAAACTTCATAAGCTTCACGTCTTTGACATGGTTGAGAAAGGTATTAACTCTGAGAACCTCATCAAACACTCCCAATTCATGCCGTCTAACAGTTTTCCTCACGAAATTGAAGAAATAAACATGGAAAGCGTCGGATGAATAGCGGGGAGACAAGACAATTTCATTTGCAGAAGTCAATCCAACAATGTATAAGAACTTTGCTGCAACTAGATCCTTCCACTCAGCAGGTAGGTTGTAGATATGGTGGGACCATTCATGTTTCTCAGAGTCTTGTAGAACCCACATCTCAAAACCTGTAATTCTTCCACTTATATGATACGGGTCCGGTTGAACCATTACTGACGCAAATTTACCCTTGTAGTCAACCAGAGTTGCTGCATAATAAGTTTTAATGAAAGGTTTTGTGACTTTAAGAAAGCTGAACTTCTCCGATCTAATATGAAAGCAAACTATCATATAATTACCCATGGACAACTTAGTGGACAACCTACTAGACGAAGTTGTGTAATACAAAACACCATTGATGCATATAAAATCTTTCTCCATATCAGTTTCCCAGTTCCTCCTAATGTAAGAACTTGATGCTCCTCAGTTATTCCACATGGCTCGGTCATTACCAAGACCTTGTGTTGTTTGCCAATCGGATCATACCTTAAAATGTTTGTCATGCTAATCCTCTTCCTTGTATTCATCTTGGGTAAAGTAAAAGATTGTCCCGTGCTAGGGTTACATATCATCCACACATCCTCTCGGGTTGTCCTTCCATTTAACAGCCGATAATCTGTAATATAGAGCAAACCAGAGACAGGTCTATGTACACTGTGGATGTAGTCAAAGCGGAAAGTCATATGATCATTGACGAGGACTACAGGAGACGAGTTCTCATCAAGATTTTGAGTCTGAGGCTGAGGTGAAGAGAAGAAGATTACCTTATTTTATTTTCGGTGGGCGAACAAAAGCTGAGGGCGAGCCAAATATTTGGTAAAGAACGACGCCGTGAAAATAGAACTGCCAAGCAGAGAGGTCCATAGCTTTGATACGCAACGAGATTTCGCAAGAGACTTGAACGACAACTTCAAGAATATCTCCATGACGAGATTGTTTGGGATGGTGTTAATCGTCGATGAGAATTCGTCAGCGTTATTAACTCGTGAGATGGTTTGTTTGTGCCGAAGTGATTTCATGGCTGGAGCAATTTGCTTGAATCCCTACTAGATACTTGTTGCTCCCGTAAAGTGCTTCATAACCCCATCTGACTCTATATATCAATTTGCTTTTGTTCAATAAACAAAAAGTACAATGTGTGTCGTCAACCCGAGAGAAGTTGAATAGTCGGATACATTTACAAATTACAACAAGGAAGAGACTTGGAATTTTTATTTTCTTGCAATCTTCGAAAATGCTCTATCTTAATCACACAAAACGTCTTTTTTTCCCAAAATACAGAAGGCCCCGGATTTTAAATAGCTACAGATTTATATTTTGCTGGTTTGTTCAATGACTTCAATAGCTTCTCTTATAGTACAAATTTAACTGATATGAATATATTTCCACTTTTTTCGTAGATTTATGTCCAGCTTGAAGTTACTACACAGGCTACAGTTATTTTACTAATTCCATAATAACTCAAATTGAATGTAACTTGTAAGTGTACAGTTCCTTACTTCCTTTGATATTAGTAGCCTTTTGCGAATTGGAAAGAATTACAGCTAAAGGTTCAAACACATCACGGTTAATAATTGGCCCATCATAAAGCTTAGTGGTATAATCACCAACGACATCAAATCGACATCAAATGTTATGAACCACTTTATTTTGGTCAGTACAAGCCCTCTATATTTAGCTTAGGAGAAATTACAAAACCGGTTTTAAGCACCTAACCAATGTATAAAATGACATAACTTTGTGCATATTCATTTTCCACGGACGAGGTGGGGTCTAATAGTAGTAAACGATCATATGAAAGATGCTCTTCGCATAATTGTCAATACAGCTTTCAAGTGGTTAAAATCAACATTGCAATGAATAATGTCATTATAGTGCAATATGAAAATTACATGTACACATACTAATAAAGCCCAACCAGGGATAACTGTATTAGGGAGGAGAGGGGAAGATGACGAAAACCAAAAACCTCAGATGAATCTATTATAAGGCTTGAGTAGCTCTCTCTATATATAGTGGTGTGAAAAACCCCAATTGCTATTAGTCAAGTGGTTTAGAATCATTGGAAGAAGAGGCCTCACCAGATTGGGAGTGTTCGTGTTCATGGTTATGATCATGATGATGGTGATGGTGGTCATCATCATCTTCTTCGCTGTCATCCTCATCAAAGGGCTTCTGTTTGTGAAAGATGCAGCATTTCTTGGAACTCTTCTTCTGCATGAACTCGTTATCGACGGTCCCGTCTTTCCAAGAAACTTTCTTCTTCTTCCTGTTCAAGCGAAGCACTAATCTTTCAGTGGGTTGTGACTGAGAAACAGGGTTCTCTAAGATGACAGAGGTAGTCGCTGAAGAAGAAGGCCTTGTCGCTGTGCTCATGGCTCAAAATATAGCTCTAGATATCTGCGTTGGGAGACAAAAAAAATTAAAAATGAATCAATTCTTAGCAGCTAAAGACTTTGTTTGTTAATGTTTTAAATTCTGTAGAACCAAACAAACATCATCTCACAAGGAACAATAACATAAAAAAAACTAGTTCTGAAAAAGTAACAACAAACATGCTTAAATCCAATCCTAACTCAAAACTGGTTCAAGATGAGGTAAAGCGAGTCACAGGAAATGTTAAGAGATGAATAGAGAAGAGACAAAGAAAAAGAAACCCAAAAGGGACGATGAAGGCTGTCTCTCTCATCTAAGAAGGAAAATAGGGTTTCAGTGTTGTGGATGCTAAAATCAAATAGATCCTATTATTTCTCAAACCTCCCCTCCCCCCCCCCACAAATCCATCCCTACATCTCTCGCGATTGCCGCTAATCGGACGAACAAGAGCAATCGGGTTTTCGAATCTTAATTACTTTCAATTCTAAGAGAGCTTTGTCGGATTAAGATAATTCAAACAACAATCTGATACGATTTGCCATAAAATTGACCATAAATTAACAAAAACTCTGCAGCGTAAAAGATTTCGACGATCCTATCAATACCAAACCCTAACTCTACCTAACCACAACGATCCAACAGACTACACAATCGACGGTAATAAGATTAGGAGAAGAAAATCGATGCAAACCTTTGTTACAAATTCCAAGGATGAAGAATCCAGAGGGACTCTGTCGATTTTCGATTTTTCTCTTTATATTTAACCCAAACACAAACAAAAACTCGGGTAAAGATATACAAAAAAAAGTTCGGTCTCCGTCAAAGCTTTTTTATTTTTTTATTATGTTTTTTTTTTATTTTTTTTTTGGGTACGAAAGAAGTTTCCCTTCTATTTTCCAAATTTTAAATTTGGCTGTTTTTTCTTTTTTATAGGAAAACAACTCTCTTTTTTTCTTCTTGATTATGGCCTTATGGGGGATACATACATTAGCTGATGAGCCTTTCTAGAACTGATTAACCTAATGTCTTGCTACC
Source organism: Sisymbrium altissimum (assembly GCA_900406495.1). Lineage (NCBI taxonomy): Eukaryota > Viridiplantae > Streptophyta > Magnoliopsida > Brassicales > Brassicaceae > Sisymbrium > Sisymbrium altissimum. The sequence continues at coordinate 109,007 of OVBI01000100.1, forward strand.
TATCCTGTTTTTTTTTCCAAAGCTTATACGGTACCCCAACCATTTATGTGACATTCGTTTCGATTTTCTTCTGGTGGTCGTTGGTTGCAAACAAATAATTAAATTCATATCTACAAATCATCACAAGACCAGCTGTGGGAGAAGTTACTTGTCCTCCAAATCAACATGCACTTCTTTCCTTTCTCTCCTTGTGGATTCTACACTTGATATCTATTTCTCATTCAACTGATCACTTGTCAGTGAAAACCACCGCTTACAACAACTTCATCATTATTCTTTTCAATCGTTGCAGCATGCATGACCAAATTGTTTCTCAAACAGTCCAACAAAATTGTCACTATTTCCCATCACAGGAGCTTCGTAAGTTACAACCATTGATCTAGGTTACCTTTTACTTTTGTTCTGAGTAATGAAGCTAAATTAAACAATGACGCTTTTATGCCTTGTTTACGAGTTACGAGTCCAAAAGGTACACATATCATATACAAAACAAAAATTCTTTAGCTTCATTGCCTGGTTATTATGTAATTAATTAGTGTACTTTTCCTATGATTCGCGCAGCTTCGAATCTATTTTCCTATCTTTTTGTTCAGTAACGTTCGAGAACAAGTTTGCTGTTGGAACCGTGCTAAATTACTCTTGTGTATTCTGTCGAGGTTTTGGAAATAACTAGGAATAAATGCAATTTTTAGAAAATATATTATGAGTTTCATGTTAAGTTTCGGTGTACTCTGAAATAGCTTGACCACTACTCTTCTCAGGTGGGTCGGTAAGCCCATTCATAAACGGCACGAATCTTCAGTTACAACTCACAAGTTTTGCTTGGGCATCTTAATTAATTATGTGCGTGCAATCAACACAACCTCGTCTACTTCATGTAGCCAATACAACCTTTTCAATTCAGCATCATCCAACCCTTTTTTTTTATTCTTTTGAGAAACTGGTCTTCTCCCATGCGTTATTTTCTTGAAATAGTAATCTTTCAGGTAATAAGTGCAGTTGCTCTTCTTTCTCGGATTTACTATTTTTTTTTTCCCAGTTGCATTATTTGTTCTGTTGTCTATCAGTCCCAACATCGTAACCGTTTCACTTTGTAAACTACAACAGTAAAGCTGGCCTTATTTTCTTGGTTTGTGTGTAATAATAAAGTTTGAGCTATGTCCTTGGCCTCTGAATATTTGTACTATCTTCAATACCCTGTGGTTAATTGATTCGTTTTAGTTAGCATTTTGTTATGTTTTTTTCTGCACTATATCAACATTGCAATTTCAGTTTTGGTTAGAACAAAAAGTAAAGTAACACCTCTCCGTGTCCTCTGAAGAACTAGTATCAGATATTCAGATGAATGCTAAAGATAATATCAAATTAACAAAACAAACGGGTCTTCTTGTATCAGATTATATAACAGACAATTAACACTCACTATTGCTAATTTTAACTAATGTCCTTGTTTTAAGCAACTTCCATAATAAAGACCTATAAGTTATAGGCTATAACTATGAGCTTTTTAAGAATCTACATATACTAGAGTTGTAGCTCAGAATTAGATAAGCGTGAGAAAACACAACTCGATCTATTGATATTAAATCTCCATGATCATCCCCATAATTTCCTGGATTAGTTATAGAGATTGACATGGGGGCTATTAAAGGGCAAAGGAATTGGCTTACATCGACTTAAAAAACTTAGAATATAAAAAATGTATTAGTGATTAGAAAAAACCACGAAAATGGGGGAAAAAAGAGGACCCATGTTCTTATATGATTAATAGTGGGAGAAGAGAGGTGTACATAATGGTTAGAGTATATCCAGATACAAGGGTGGTTACTTTACTCGTCACCTATCACTCTATCAGGCTATCACTTAATATAGTCAAACTCAGATACAATGTCGTCTGAACTTTATACCCGGACTAGAGTATTAATGGTTATATATCTCATATTAATACTCAGACTACAGTTTCATGGAATCGGGGTGGAGTGGAGAATCTGCTTGTAGCCCTTTTAGGCATACATTTTACTACTGTGCTAGTTAATAACTACCTCTAACATGTCCAAAGCAAACCATACATACAATTTGTGTTTGAAATGAATTCATCATACACGTTATCTTTCAAATCTAAAATCATAGAGGATCCGACATAGATTAAACGGAAAGGTCAATGATTGTTTCCAGAATAAACGGTATTTTTTCCTCAATAGTTAGTATTTGTATTTCACGTTTACAAGAAATAAGACATATAAATATACCAAAATAAGTTATATAGGCTTATAATAACATTTATATATATATATACAAGTAACTTGTAATCACCAAGTAGACTAATCCTATTGAATAAAACACACAATGAAAACTGCAAATAGAATTATCTCTGTAAACATAAAACAATCAACACGTACCGTAATAGTTCTTGATTTATTTATGTTTTGTTTGTTGCGTGGATCTCCAAAATCTTTTTCTGACTATTTTTAATCTTCACTAAACCAACATTTAAAGTCATAAACCCACTATCAGTTGTTCATTATTTTCGAATAATTTACCTTTTGTACTTCATCAATTATTTTGGAATATTTTTCTTGATAATCATGATTCATGATTGTTATGTGGGCTGGATAATCATGGGTCTCTATTTTTCTAGCCTGTAAAGTTTAATCAAAACTGAGAGCATAGCAAATGTTTAAAATCTAGTTAGAATCATTTCATAGACAAATAAAATCAACCTTTGTTTTTATGCAGGTTCGTCCAAATTTTCACATAGTGAAGAAAACCCGATATATAAGTTAGTATGCCAATTCTTTATATACGTAAATAAGTAAATAACTATATATTCTTCTAAGTTATGCATTATATTCATGTTCGTTAAAAAGGCAATACATTCACTTAAAATTTATAATCGTAGCAATCGACAGAAAAAATAAACTAAACAAACATTAAAAGTAACCTCTAAATCATTTATAAAAAAATATTAATTAAGTAAATGATGAATAAAGAAAGCATAATTAACCACATAAGTATACCAATCAAAACAAAAAGCAAAATGGGTTTGGTTCATGTTTACTCATTGTTTTGTCCTATACGTCAACCAAATCTCTGATCGATCGGATCTCGATATTAATATGGTTATCTCTCATACATTTTCTAAAATTCTCCTCCTCAAAAGGTTAAACACAATAACATTTTGTAAAGAGTTATATAATAAAGAGATATTTTACATTGTATATAAACTTGTGGGAGAAAAAAATAAAGCTGTACTTTTGTAATTGTACGCCATTAGAGAGACAAACATGTAAACTAACAAAGTGAGTTACTATTTTTTCTCAAAAAAAAAAACAAAGTGTGTTACTATATATATATCTTTTTTTGCTAAATACTATACTATATATTTTTTGCACGCAAACTTATATATATATATATATATATATATATATGTATATATAAAATAAATTCCACCTTATTCCTTTTCCCTTACCCTCTGCATAAACACTGCCATGCGCTATATATATTCGTCATTATAATTAGTAGTATTAGTCTTCCTCCAAGATAATATTTGGTTAATTAACTATAGATTAATTATTACATTTTGAGAATGGGAGGTTTAGGTTCACCATGTGGAGGATGCAAGTTCTTGCGTAGGAAATGTGTAGAAGGTTGTGTATTTGCACCATACTTTTGCTACGAAGAAGGATCTTCTAATTTTGCAGCCATTCACAAAGTGTTTGGAGCCAGCAACTTCTCCAAGCTCATTTCTCATCTCCCTATTCATGACCGTAGCGAAGCCGTACGAACCATCTCTTACGAGGCTCAGTCTCGTCTCCATGATCCTATTTACGGCTGCGTCTCCCAAATCTTCTCCCTCCAGCAACAGGTTTTTTCATTTACTTATTTGGTTATGATTCGCTTAATTATGTCGAATAAACGAGATTTTGTTTTCTTAGAAAACCACTTTTGTGTGAACAAGTAAGGCAAGTTTTATTTTTCATCATCTCTAGTCTGCTTACAAGTTGCTTGACTTGCTTTTGGTGTGTGTTAAGGTTGTTAGTCTACAAGCGCAAGTGGTACTCCTTAGAGAAGAAGCTTCTAGAAAATTCCCTCAAGAAGAATGCACGGAACAAGGGAAGGTTCTAGCTCAAGATAAGCCCCAGGATCTTCACAGTTGGTTTCACCAAGTAGTCTCCGACTCCAACCTTAACCAGATGAGTGATGTTGCATCAATGTCCATGGATCACAATGAGTCATTTTGCAGCTCAAATGAATCTCTTTACTACCAGGAAGTCATGTTTCCGTGGTCTGTTTGAGTACAAGTGACTGCGAAGATTGGAACTTATTTCTCTAGAATCTTTGTTACTATCGACTTTTCGACGTTTTGCATCTCAGAAATCGAATCCGCCAACCATTTTTCTCTTTGACTATTACCACTTCAACGATCTTTGATAGAAACAGCATTAGATTTGAACAAGTAACCAAAAAGAGTGGTTACTGATTAAGGTCATAACAAAACGTAATGACAACTAAAAAGCCAGAGAAACAATTCGATTCCCAAATAACATTTAGTTACAAAAATTTGTCTTCATGTTGGATTTTGATCTCCCAAAAGACATTGGTTAACAAAAGGTTATGTCTTCCTGTTTGTTTCGGGGTCATCTCTTGTGCTTAAACCGTACTTTCAACAAGAACTGCAACTTCACCTGTCCAACCACAAATCAATCTTCGTCAGACATGTACACACCCATAAACCATAGAAGAACCAGTAAGAATATATGTTGCAATAGAAATAGCTGAAGCTGAAATCTGATGTGTTAGTTTGCAGGATGATTTAGTTCTCATTCCAAATTACTCGATTTAGACAACAAGAACAAGAACGAAAAAGGATAGTGTTTGTCAAATATCCTATTGTAAGACGGTGCAAGATAAAGGAAGATTATTTGGAAACAGAAATTACCTGGGCTGTGTTGTAGACGATATACTCGTTGTACATAAGCTCAGAAGCTTTGACTTTCGATGAAACAGGTTTTCCACAAGGAACTGTCACATCATCTCTCCACTTGGCAAACTCTGAATCCTGAGGCACTTTCTTGCCAAGCCCTTTGGTAGAGTGTTTCCCTCTCGGAGGTTTATCCATGTACTAAAGAATTGTAGACATAAAAGAACAGTCGTATAAGAAGGTAAGAATATTATAAGTTACGCGCTATAGTCTCAAGATAAAGACCAAACCGAAAGTAGAAGGTAAGGATAATATAAGTTATGCGCTACAGCCTCAAGATAAGGACCAAACCGAAAGTAGCATAACATATATAAAAAAGAGAGGCAATTTGGGCTCACCTTGGCTTTTGTTAGCTCATGTATTTCTCCGAGTGCAACTTCACTCAGAAGCATTAGACCCACCGGGTTTTCCTTACTAGTGTAGCAGTACTGGGCACTTTTACTGACAAGGTCAGCGAAGTAAATCCCCTTGCCAAACTGAAACACGGGATTTTTTTGGAAGTTCAGATTTTCCAACAAGTTAACTACATTGATTAGAAACACCCAAGTATATGGTGGAAGGAGAGAGTACTAACCATGTAGCCAGTAGCAGGAGCTTCTGGAGGCGCAATTCTCAGTCCTTGGTTTAGAATTCCAACAAAATTCGTCAACCGAGAACCTGAAAGCAGAGTTAGTTTGGTTAAGCCAAGGAACTTGATCAACGAAACATAAATATGATCAACCAACTATAACAAAAAAAATTCCTGAATCTGCTTCACAAATTGTCTAACGGTGGCTGGCTTACCATGCCATAGGAGCATCTTATTGCCAAGTTTATCCCTGTAAGGAGCATAGTTATCAAACTCTCCTTCTCTTTCGAGGGCAAAAACATCCTCCAGTTCAAGGCTCCACTCCTGACAAATCCAAAAACCAAAAGTTGAACTAGAAGAACTGTGACTATTAAACTATGATACGCAAACAGGAAAAGCAAACATAATGAACTCACCGTATGTGTTGGGGCATGAGTTGTGTTAAGATACTTCTCAATTAACCGATAATCCTCACTATCATGAGGAAGTGGTGAAATATCGCAATGCAATTTCTTATATTTATCATCAAGAGATTCAGTGCTATCAGTATCAAAGCCAACTAATCTTGAAGCTATTTCAATATCCTGCAGAGCCTCGAGCATTTTCACCTGCAACACACAGATGCAATAGTTTCCTTGTACCGCAGAAAAAAGCCAAAAATAATAAAACAACAACACTATGGTTAAAGTTATACGGCAAGTACCTTTGACTTAAAGTCATCTTCATCTCGGATAATATGAGGATGAACTGAAGGGATCATCGTAAAAAATCTATTGCTAGCATCAACAAGCAAGCTATCTTTGACAGAAGGCTGGGTGTCGCTCTCAGTCAATAGCTTCTGTATCTCCGTCAATGCCTCAAAACCTGTTGAAGAACAAACAAGAAAGAAACATAGCTTAAATGTAGAACTAAGATTTATATTAGAGCAAAAGTAAAACTACGAGTAGGAGTTACCCTTCTGTATATTATGTTTGCTAAGTTTCCCAAGTGGCATCTCCGACATGTTTATCTCGAACTCCATCATAGCAGTTCTGTGGAAGTAATGATTTTAATACTTCAAAACTGTTTACAGGTAGAGGAGGGGAGACAAAGATAATGATGAATAAATTTCTAACCGGTATGTTTCCACATCAAAAAGCATCTTCATCAATTCTACTAATGGAGGAGCAAGGTTGCTAATGGTCTGAACTGGCTCTTTTTTTGCTACTTGCTTGTTAACTCCATAGTCCTGAAACAGCAGATACAGAATAGTTTATGAAGGATTTAAGAAATTCAAAGAATACGAAGATCCAAGAGATATGGATGATTAGGAGAACTTACAATGTCCAGTGGGAGAAATTTTCCAGGTTGCTTCTGGAAATTCGTTTTTTGTTCCCAAGATTCCCATGTGTTTGCAGTCTTTTCAAGAAAAAGACGTTTGAATTCGTGAACTGCATCAGACTTCGGCATCTCTTCCAGTTTGTTACCTCCAATCTTTTCATTTCCAACTCGGCCCCACTTACGAAACACGTAGCAATCCGAACCTTTATCTTCTTGGATTATCTGGAGTATGTAATAACTATTGATACCGGTAGAAAGATCAGACATGCTTAGAGTTGTGTTATAGATACTGTTCCCATCTTCAAGGATGTGGCAGTGCTCTTGTAGGCCAGACGCTTCATGGACAGCGCTTCGTCCTTTTACTTTAACAGTCACTATCCCCTCGCCAGCGTCTTCAATTTTGTACTTGTCAAATGGAAGCTTCCTCTGCTTTTTAAAACAATCAACCAAATAATCCTCTCTAACAATTGCCACTTTCATCCTCCTACCACGTATATATCAACACCAACACTTCAAAGTGAGAGCAAAAAAAGTGTGATGAATTTAAAAAAGTGACAGCACAATAACAGCACCATCCTACCTTGCCTTTTTCATTTCCGCATCTTCCATATCTGTCTGGCCACAGACAACCAAACAGCTTGTACCTGCAAATTGTGTAACAGCCATATTCTAAAGCTAAATACAGGTTTACAATAGTCTAAACTAAACCGTTGGGTAATATTCACCTTTTTTAACTTTAGCATGAAATTCTGCACCGGCTTCCTCAATTTTCTTCTTCCATGCTTGCTGCAAAATGATTCTATCAGGAAATGAAGTACATATATAATCTAGAAATAAAATATTTGAAGTAGGGACATACGCGTTCCTTAGAGGATCCCACAACTGAAACTCTAAGATCATCCAACTTTTCACTCCTTGAGGTATCAGCTGCAGCTTTAGAACCTTGACCCTGGGATGTTCCAACGGATGATATAGGGCTCAAAAGACGTTTTGGCTTCACACTCTTTTGCGACTTAATCCACTGCAAGAAATCATAAGACAAAGATAAACTTAATGACATTTCCACCAAATCTAATCTAACACACACCAATACCAACTCTATGAAGCGACTGATTTACCTTCAGAAGGAACTGGTTTTCTGTTTCTTCAGGGATTTTCCACTTTCCTTTGATGCGGTCTGGATCAGTAGTGGAATGAGAACATTTGCTCCATTCCGAGACGTAGCCACTGCATCGGTAGATTCCTCCAGAAAAAGAAATATGACCAGAGCAAACGGGGCATAGAGCGAGTGGGCCAAACATCATGCCATCAGCACTACAAAGAAACAGGAGGGAGATAGGTCAGGAATACGATTATGCATCGAATTCTCTAATCCAAACTACATTTTTAAGAAAACCCACACAACAGAAATAGAACAAAAAACATTCTGAAACGTCTTTTCCAAGCAATTTACCTCAAGACAGCTTAGCAACGTAACTTACCATTTATCCCGCAGATCAAGTTCTGATCCTCTAGTACTTTGTTCATTTATTTCAAGCATTTCCCGCAACTCAGCTGTTGTCACATGTTTTTTCAGGTCATCCTTCAGGTCCCACAATTCCTTACTTTGGGCCTCCATTTCCCTGTCTTTGCTACAAGGTTGTAAAGCACCGCTTGTAGACATGGTCTTAGCTAGTTTCGATTTCTCGTTGTCATCAGAATCCTTTCTTCTTTTTGTGCCTGCTTTTGAATTTGTTTGACGTGCTTCTGCTGTCTCTGTGCCAGTTGTGCCAAAAGAAATTAACAGAAAGACATCAGACAACACTTATGCATGCAAATCAGGCTTCTGTAACAAGGAACTCAATTCATGACCGAACACCTTTAGACTCTTACCAGTTTTGGCTGCTGGCGTAGCTTTCTTCACCAAGGGAAGAAGAGCTTCTTGGTCTGAGTCTGGTATGCTTCCCCACCCAGGCAAACTTTCCAGTTCAGTAGAGGAGGAGATTTCAAGGAAACATCTTGCGTGGTACCACATCAAACCCTTGTTACCCGGACCTTCCGGCTTAGAGAATAAGCGTACCTGGAAAAAGAAACATCACAATAACCAACAGAAGGACGAAACAAGTTCATATAAAATGTTGCAACTAGTGAGATCATATGACAGATGCAGAACAACAGCTTACCTCTCCTTTCAAGATTTTCTCGCTACACTTTCTGCACGCAGCACGAGAAGTTTGTGACACTTCAATCCCATATTCTAGCTTGGCATTGCCAGCGCTGCTGCTTTTGCTCTTGCTCGTGCTCGTGCTTTTGCTATCCCCTGCTCCAGACTCGACATATTGTCTTATCTTTTGCTGATCTTCCCAACGAAGTGAATCTAAGCCTTCAACATCATCAACTCTAGCAAAACCAAGAGAGAAAAAAAAAGGGGGTTAATAGCTAAACGCTTTTAATACTTCCACTAAGTAGCATTGGTTTTACATACGATTTTATCTGCTTCGTTTTCTTCAGTATACAAGAAGCGTGATGCCACATCTGCGTGAGAACGATTAAAGTACACAGAAGATACGTTAGTTTCAAAACCTTCATGTCTAGTAGAGCTAAAGCTACATAGAATAGAATGGAGACGTTAAGCAGAGCCTCAATTGGAATAAAATGTCAACAGAAGAATAGCAGTCCTCATATATGATTGCAAAAAGCACGATTCTTTTGCAGTCAGCAAGTAGTACATAAACTCAACAGGCACTAAAGTTTTTAGCTTCAATTGTTCGGTTAGGCATAAAAGGAGGAAAGAACACTATGTGACGAAAAGAAACAAACTTTTTTAGAAATGTAATGAAAAAGAAAAGCTCCAAGCTTCAAAGTAGACAAACACAAAGAGAAAACACTCATCGTCAATTCCAACGAACAAATAAAAAACCAATTTTGCCTCACAAAACCCCTAAAGGAAGTAACTTTTTCATTTGAAAAACAGAAAGAAGAAACTAGAATTCAGACTAACAAGCGAAAGAGTAAAGTAGAGAGTCAAGTCCAAGTTCTAGGATATCAGAGAAAGAGAGAGAGAGAGAGAGAGAGAGAGAGAGAGAGAGAGAGANAGAGAGAGAGAGAGAGAGAGAGAGAATCGTACGGGCATGACGCCATCGAATTGAGTAGCTTGAACCAGCTTTCCAAGACGAAACGCCTCCTTGTTAATGGCGGACTTGCAAGACTTGCAGGAGGACCTGGACGACTTGGCATACTCAGCCCTCCACCCCTTCTGTGGGCTCGCCATTTCTGCAATTCTCTCTCACTCTCTATTAACAGTGCGAGTCGAGAGTGTGTGAGGACTATTTATACATAAGCCTCTCCGCTCGAAGAAGAAGAAGACGAATATGATGACGACTGACGACAATGGCTTCTCGGTAACGCTCTTTTTGCAGATTGAGTTTCTACTGTTTACCCCTTTTTTCACCGGCGAGTTTTTTCACCCTAATAAGCTCACCGTATCTCGCTCGATGATGATTTCGATTAATACGCTATATTTTTATCTCCCTACTAGTAAATCATAAAATAATTATATTTGATTTATTTCGCTATTTATCAAAATTCAAAATTACAGTACGTGTTACCTCATCCGTTTTCGTAATATGATTTTTACTCTTGGTTTAATGAAACTTTTTTGTTTACTTTTTTATGCAAGTCTATAACAGTTGACCCAAAAGTTTATAATAATATATTAAAAATTTACTGCAAAGGTGAATGTTTGTAACTTAAAAGTCAGCTCCTTTTTTTATTTTATGATCTAAGGCTTCAAAAAGTCAGCTCCTTTTACTAACGCCAAATCAAGAATAGCTGTTTTATTTACCGGATATGATTGTATTGTTTGTATCGGGCATGTGCACAATGTGCGATTACATTATCCCTTATATTTATGATAAATCATTAAACAACAAAAAGAGAAGAGTTATACGTTTTCGAGTCCAATATTTTTCTTAAAATTACTTCAACATTAGTAACATACAAATATCATCCACGTTAAACGTGACCTATTATATAATATCATTGTTCATATTAAGTCCTAAAGCTGTGTATATCGTTGTTCATATTGAGTCTTACTGATCCGATTGTTTCCAACTTTAACCAACCGGCAAAATCCAAAAAAAATAGACATAGCTTTAACCCGGGTATACTGCCAACCTGTTCAGGTACGAGTTACGACTCAGGCAATGAGGAAAAAAAAAAGATGAAAAAAAAAAAACTCTAAACCAAACCAGAATTCTATTAATCAACTTGAACCGGATCATAACATCATGGTTATTTGCCTGAAATTCGCGAGAACTGAACTTTGGCGAGGGCCCAAAAAGACCGTGTCTTGCTATCCAAGACAAAAACCGTGTTATGTGTTAACTTGTTTGATCCGTTTCAATATTTATTGTTTGGTTCAAATGTTGAAACCAATTCCCCCCCAAGTAAAAGTCAAACCATATAAATATAAATTCGAGTATAGAAGACCGAAAATACAGTCGTCAAAAAAAAAAAGAAGACCGAAAATACGAAATCCCCCTATATATAACAACTCATACTCAGATTCTAAATGCCATTCAATCTCAATGCAAGACAACTAGTAAGAAGACTTTACAAGTTGACTTTAACATTTTTTTTTCGTTCTAAAGATCAAAGTGATGATGATGAAGAAACAAGTGATCCTTGGAGTGATTTTGCTTGCACTTTTGGTGATTTTCTTGGACACCAAACAAGTAGGAGCCACAAGGCTGTTACGAACCACCGTGGATAGTGAGATCCGGTTTGTGTTCGAGTCGTTGCAGAAGGGTTCGGTTCCTGGATCCGGTAGAAACGGTTGCTCCCACATCCCCAAAGGCTCGGGAAAATGCCACGGATGAGCACTCACGTGAATTTTGATCCCCAATACTCACTCTTGTTTAGGCTACGAATCAAAATTTTTAATTCCTTTTGTTGTTGTCCATATAAAGGAAGCTTAACCGCTCCGGTAACATACTAACATATCATGTATCAAAGCAAAATACGTGTTTCATTGTCTTATAGAATATACGAATGTAGTATAAACGATTTGAAAGTTATAGAAATAAATTCTTTGATTATCGTACAAATTATTAGTTATGTTAGGTTAACCGGAGTCTACCATAAATTCAATAAAAGTTTTCGGCTGGATATCAATTACGATCACTTTCCAGTAACACATGATGTTACTAAGTTTGAAGATTCCTGTTATGTTTATTTGGTCTACGTGTCAAACTCAATAGTAATTCGAAACGAAAACCGGTTCAGATCGGTTCGATTCGAAAATGCTGTTCTTCATTGGCGAGAGAGATCCTTAAACCCTTAAGATAGTTTCGATTGAACATTTCCCCGAGATTTGGGAGTGTCCATAAACCCCACACACTGGTCGAGCTAAAGGAGAAGGAGAAGCAGAGAAATGGTGAACAAACCTTGGAAGATAATTCCAAGACCGCTCCTTGAAACCGTTCTCAACAACCATGTCCAACGCCACCGTGTTCCTCAGCCGCTTATCCTCCATGGTCCTCGTGGCGTCGGCAAAACCACTCTAATTCTCAACCGTAAAAATCTACTTGAATCCCTTTAGTTTCCAAATTTCAATTCTTTTTAATCAAAAGATCAAAGCTTTGATTGGTTCCGATCTCGTTTCGTTTAGGTCTTCTCGGAGACTGGAACAAAGGGCCACATATCGCTGGCTATGTAGATTTTGCGCAATCTGTAACAGAACACCATCCGGATCACCAACAGTCATACCCATGGACGTCTTGGACTAGTGTTGACCCACCATTGTTGTCGAATTGCAAAACCCAGCTGGAGAATTGTCTTGAATCAATGAGCCACAAAGCTATTAAGCTTGGGAGCATAAGCTCGCAGCAGATATTCACTACAATGAACAAATGGTACGGTCTTAACACCGCACTTCGCCGTGTTCTTCAGGGTTATAAAATGGCTGTCCCGGAGAAAGCTTCTGTCTCGTTTCTCTGGGAACGGGCGGTGTATGCGCTATCTGTTCGACAAAATGCCGATGAGGTTGATGGGTTGCTTGGATTGGCAGAGAAAGGTGATAGCTTGTCTGTAGAAGAGGCTTCGTACTATAGAGAGACTGCTTTTGCGTTGAGATTGGCCAAAGAGGTTATAAAGATGCAGCAGGGTTGGAGAGCTAATGCTATTGCTCATCTAAATCGAACTAATGGGTTTTCGAGAACATTAGCTAATTCATCTACTGACTGGCCTTTGCTACTGCTCGAGTTGTTGTCACAAGCTGCAGAGATTGGTTTCTTCCAGGTAATGGAATTGATAAGTATTAGTTGTTTTGTCTTACGTCATTGAATCTTTGTTCTTATGAGTAGTTAAACTATGGCTGTCTCAGCTGGAAACATTTTGCCAAGTATAGATGTTACGTTCTGCACTATGTAATACTGGCTTAGTTTTGTTTGTCTTTGTTTCTTGTTTCACTTGGCAGCCTAAGCTAGTCTTAAACAACATTGAAATCTTGAAGAGGGCCATTCAGACTGATGATTCAACAGTCTCAGCATCAATGTACCATGATAATCTTGTATGGAGAATAATAGCTTTAGGTGCGAATGAGCGCTGTCTACCTGTCCTATTCGTCACTTCCGATAGGTTGGTCCTTCTTTTGTTGCCTTTTTGGGTTTTATAAGTACGAGCTAGTTCTATCCGATGATTGCTTGGTCTCATATGCTAGCCCTTTAAGTTTCATTTTCGAAACGCTAGATGGGAACCTGGTTCCAGACTTGTATACTTTGTAGCATGTCATTTAGTATGGATATCCTGTATTCTGAACTTGACTCTTAGCTACGTTTTTGTTTTGCAACTCTTGTATCATATTTTCGGATGTCTAATATTTGAATCATGACAGCTACTACTCATATCAAGCCTTTGTTGACTTTGGATTTCCAGACATTTTCATCTCTCGTGAGGTAAACAAGCTACACATATCTTTACATAAACTATGGAATCTGTATGCATATGTGTGAGCATGTGTTGGTAATTTGCTATGTAATTTAGAGTTTCCCAATCGCGCCCTTCATTGAAAATATAGAAAATCTGATTCGAGGGATTATGTTAACATGAGAGTTCATGATTTTATATTTTTCTGCGTTCTACCCTCTTACATTGCGCATTCTGGCTTTGTTTCACTTGTAGACATTTGGATGGACTCCTCAAGAAGCCAAATTACACATGGTTCCTGATTACTTCAGTGCTTCGGAGGTGAGAAAAATGTTGTAGGGAATGATGGCATGATTGTTTAATGAACCCATCAAATTGAAAATTAATGTGGCATTCTAAAATCAAACAATATATGACTAGAAAGGCTAAATGATCTTTTCTGGTAACATCTTCTTGTTATTTCACTTTAAGTGACCGTTGTATAGTATACTAGAGCTCTAACATGATGTTGGAATTATAGTGGACTATTATTGCTGATGTTCTCGGGACCAATTCTCGGCATCTATTTGAGCTTTATGCGCTTAAGCAAAGTAATCATTACCAAAGGTAGTGGTTCCCTCTTCTTTTGCATCTCTCACTCTTTCCTTTTTCTCGCCTTTGTGGGTCTCATCATCTTCAGAAACTAAATGGGAACATGAAAAGAAATTTCCTTATAAAGTCAACCAAGTAATTTGTGTGGGATGCATCAAACCCCTTTTAAGCCGTTGTCGTTTCTTCAGTTTGATGGGGAACAAAGCAGGTACAATTGAAGATATTGTGGATGCGTACTTGGCATATTTACAAGTAAGCTCGCTTAAATTGATTTACTTGCTGCTGCTCTCAAAGACTCCTTGTACACATGAAAGTTTTGTTCAAATGTTTTTTGTTCCTTTCTTGTATAGGTTGCTGTGGTTAATCCTGCAATGGAAAAAGCTTTGTTGCGGCTTCAACGGTATGCCTCTGATGTACGAAAGGGAAGCATTCCGGATGAAAAATTACGCTTTGGTGCTGCATGGAGGCATCCTCCGCGTAGTGAGGATCCTACTCTCTGCTCCGAGTGGGCTAAAATTCAACTGATGGATTTTGTCCAAGCTCTTGTCAATACAGAATTCGCGGTAACTACTCTTTTAGACCCTTAATGGAAATGACTCAAAGTTTGCTCATTTTACCTAATCAGAAATCAAATGAATGATTACTAGCATCTTTCTAATGTATTAGCATCAATGGTGTTATAGGTAAATTATTTGGGTGACTATAGCCTTGAGATTTTTGAAGACCCTTCTGCTATGGCCTTGGTTGAGGTAGAGTTTTATCTTCTCATGATCGGTAGACATTAATTTCAGAACCCATGTTACTAAAAAGGATTGAGCTGTTCCAGGTTGGGATACTATATACTCAGCGAGATCCGTCTTTTTTCCGCCCTATATCCCAAGGCATTAAAAGATGCCTTGTTAGATGGTGATCAAATTTCTTCCCTTCTCCCTTGGACCTACTCCTTTGAATCTTTGTTTTTTCCAACCCTTACATGCCTGCGTGATTTGCATTACAGGCTCATCCAAGAGCGAATGAAGATGACTTATTGGAGCTCAACCAAATATTGGTGGCAGAGAATCATTCGGGGTCGTTATTACAAGCATTTGATGCTTGGCTACAGAACATAGGCAGTTTCACACAGGTACACACGCCTTACATGCTCTGTTTCTAGCTCTCTTACATGGCACATGAATACAAATTTCGGGCCATTGCATCACATTGCAGTATAGGATATTCAATTTAAGGCTATTAGTAAAACTTCTGATTCAAGTTCATTGCGTTATCATCTATGCACCCACAAACGTGCAATGTTGCTATAGTGATGTTACTTATAAAGCTAATTATCCAAAGTTTCACACACCAATGCAGGTCTTGTTGTCATAGGAAATGAAAACATATCGGATTCATATTTCACCGTGAGGCAGGAAACATAAAGGGTGGATATTTTTGTTGCCGTCAAGGCTTGACTTTTAGTGACGTCGTCATCAACAAGGTACGTCGGAGGGAAAAAATCTCCGGCAAAGAACAGTATAAGTGGGAGTACACTGCCATGAGAACAGCTTTTTTCTTGAGACGCTGTATATAAAGCGCATGTTTCTGTGTTACGTGATTTTTTTTTGTGGTAAAATTATAAGTCAAAGACTTGAATTGTTAACTGTATTGTCTACCTACCTTTTCAAGCCGAAAAGTCCAATAAAGTTTTTTTTTTTTTGTCAAAATGAAAAAACTTTTGATTATTACATTTGTTTCTAAAAATGTTTTTTTTTCTTGACCAACTTAGTTAATAGCGCGAAAGCAAAACATGTTTGTATTGTCATTGAGTACACACACTAAATAAACTAATTAAACTTCCGTTGATTACAATTTAAATGATATATATGAGACCAAGTCTTAAGCTATCGTATAATTACGTATATGTAATTATGTACGTAACACACACACATGTGGGAAAAAAAAAGAATCAAAGAATGGTGAAGTGAAGACGAAGAAGATTTGTATGACAGCTTTAGCCATGGCGGCACCTTCCTGAACCTCTAGGAACATTGGTGCAACCGTTCCGACCAGAACCACTGACCGGACCTTTTTGCAGCGCCTGAAATAGTAAACTGATCTCATCGACAGCCTCCGGGAATGGCCTCATGGCTTCAACTTGCGTAACGTCCAAGACAACAGCGAAAATAACAACTAAGATAACCACAAGAACTAATTGTCTCTTCATCATACTTAGATTTTTTCCTTCTTCTTTTTGAATGGAAGACCAACAAAAAAACACAATTGAGCTTTTTATTGGTTAGGGGAGCGTAGGGTCTTTTTTTGGTTTGTATCTGTAATTAATTCGATAATGACTCATATATATAAGGTTTTGGAGATGTCGTTGTTTGACTTGCGCAAGTTTGGTCTCACTATCTTATGTTTATCAGTTTATGTATACACACACATATATGAACTTTGACTTTGACTTTACTACAAAAAGAATTCGTCTTCAGCATTTTGAACCAAACTGTAGGACATTGGAATAGAAAACTCACTCATACACGGTTTGTCTAAGTCCACATGGGCTTTTGCTAAAATAAACAAGACCGGGTCCTAGCTCCCTCTCTCTAAATCGAATTCAGATCTCCGTTTATATTGGCTTGATTTTGGCTTTGTAGTTTCATGCTAATGTCTCTTTTTGTGACATAGAGTGATACATTTTTAATGTTTGTGGCCAAAAAAATATTTAGATGTACGAATTTTATTGATGAAAGTCGCAAGTTTTTTTATTACTTACCGTCAAAAATATGGATTCATTTGATCGCACAGGAAGGTAAACAAAAGACTAGTGAAGGACAACGGTTGAAATACGCCAACACAATTAGAATCGGTGAAAACATTGTTACTTTTGGAGTTTTGGTTTGAGTTTCTTGTACCGCCATTTTTATCGTTTTGTAACGGTTGGATCATAATGTTACTTGCCTAAAAAATGAGATTTTCAATTATTTACAGCTAGTAACTTCATTTCAATTATTTGAAATGGTTGGTTTATAGAAGTTATGAAACATGTGGAACTTTAGATCAGTGTTTCAAATAACTAGCGTCTAGCTACATTCACACACCAACGTTCATATAATAAATGTGTAGTATGTTACATACTGTATGTATGATGCACTACAAAAGTTTCATTTTCACTAGTAAAAGTAAAGAACTACAGAATGTGTGTGGAGCTAGGTAGAGATTATTCAAAGGACCGACTGGAAAATTCCTTCAATTGACCCATCATCGAGTTTTCAAAGGGAAATTTAGGTTGATGTTTCTTTTATTTTTTAAATTAAATTTGGTTAATAAACTAAATTGTGTCATGAGATTATGGTTTGTTTGTTTGTTTGACACGAGGGTTTTGGTCTCGTGAGATTTTCTTGAATTTTGACTTTTATTTGGGAAAAAAACTCGCCTTTAAACATTTAAACAACAAATGTTGGAATAAATCAAACAAGTTACATGACTCGGTTCGCCTTACATTATAAGTCCTTATTTACACGAGAACCGGATAATTTGTCTGAAAAATGGATCACAGACTCATAATCCCAATCCCGGTTTAAGCTTGGTCGATCCTAGGTACGATAGTATACATGTAGTATGATATATACCTTACGAGGAATGAGTGTTGGATCAACACTGTTGATACACAATATGGACCAAAAGAAGAGAAGCATCAATACTCGATCTACGCTTCAATAAGACGCACTAAATTACATCCAGCCTTCAGCTAAAAACACAATAGTTGAGCATAGTATTAGTCAATAATGTAATTCTTAATTAAACCAAATTACAAATGTCTACGCGGCGTATCTTAACGCTGGTAGGCTGGTATGGAAATATATTATATATTTTCATTCATTGGGTACTTGCATGCGTGTTATCGGTCTACCAAACTAAAAAAACATAAAGAAAAACAAGTTTAAAACTACAAATGTGCTGGCGTCATCTCATGTCATGAGTCATGACTGATTTTTGGTTATTTATTTTTCAAATGATTGATTATAGAATCGTTTATCATTAACTTTTCTTGAAACATCCGCTTGATATTAGTATGGTGAAATCTCGGCCAATGTGAGAAATTGAACAGAAGTCACCAAAGTCAAAAAGAAATTGAAAAACTACATGAAATGTGCTTTTCTCGTCGGCACAATGCAAAAACGCTTTTATACAGAAAATGCAAACTTTAATCCCTTTTCTACATAATCGAATTCAATTTCTATTTTCGAGGCAAAGAAATCATTTTCTTTAAAAATTGATATAAACTAAAACCAATAGTCGTGGAGACACGTCTTTACCTGAAAGAAAGACTGAAACGATGCCTCGCTGTTAAATAGATCTGGTTTAGGATACGGTACGGTTCGTTCCGTTCCGGTTTGATCGGTTTGGGTTT
The DNA here is from genome assembly GCA_900406495.1 of Sisymbrium altissimum. Classification (NCBI taxonomy): domain Eukaryota; kingdom Viridiplantae; phylum Streptophyta; class Magnoliopsida; order Brassicales; family Brassicaceae; genus Sisymbrium; species Sisymbrium altissimum. Next base: position 127,763 of record OVBI01000100.1, read on the forward strand.
GTTCTATCAGCGAATGCGCGAGAGACATATGATGATATTTCTACCTCTCTCTCTCTCTCTCTCTCTCTCTGTGCGGATTTCAATCTGTGACGCTCTTTCTCCGTCGATTCTTTCCGAAGAAGAGAGAATCTTCTCAGGGAGAGGAAGAGAGAATCCTTTTGATCCAACAGAAAATTCTCTCTCTTCCGAGAAAGAAAGAAAGAAAGAAAGAAAGAGAGAGAGATGCAAACCATCTCGAAAGCTTCTTCTGCAATCTCCTTCTTTCGATGCTCTAGGGTTTGTTTTCATCTCATACGACTTGAATTCGAATTTGATATGTAATTTACTGATTATTGTTATTAATATAAAGTGGAATTAAGAAAGCTCTGTTCTAAGGTTGCGTTTAAGTAGATGAACAACTTTGTATTTATCATATTGTTTTCTTGAATTTTTGGATATTTGTTTGTTATTATTGTTCGTCTGAGTGGAATCATATGTGTAAACATGTTTCCTTCTTTCAGAAGCTAACAAGTCAGCCATGTGTCGCGCCATGTGTGAGACAGCTTCACCTCAGAAAAGGTCTTGTCTGCAGAGTTATGAAGCTTGTCTCTTCACCTCTTAGGACTTTGCGCGGTGCTGGTAAATCTATTCGAGTCTCGAATTTCTGCAGCGTCTCCAATATCTCCTCTTTGCAAATTGAACTGGTTTGTGTATTTTTTTACCATTTTCTCTCGATGATATTAATTTCGTACGTAGATTTGTTTCTTACCTTGAATTTGTTTATGCCACAAGACGATCATTTCGTAGCTCGAAAAGAATTCTCATGTGTTATCTCTATTTTCAAGGTGCCTTGTCTGAAGGACAACTATGCTTACATTTTGCATGACGAGGATACTGGTACGGTTGGTGTGGTTGACCCTTCTGAAGCTGAACCTGTGATAGACTCGTTGCAGAGGAGTGGTCGAAATCTTACGTATATATTGAATACACATCATCATTATGATCATACTGGTGGGAATTTGGAATTGAAAGATAGGTACGGTGCAAAGGTAGGAAGATTTCACTTCTCTTTCTATCCGCATTGTGCTATGATAACTTTTCTTTCAAAGAAAGAAATAAGTTGGTGGGATAATATAAATGTTACATATTTGGAATGTAGGTGATTGGCTCAGCTGTAGATAGAGACAGGATTCCTGGAATTGATATAGCCTTGAAGGATGGTGACAAATGGATGTTTGCTGGTCATGAAGTCCATGTTATGGATACTCCTGGTCACACAAAAGGTTGTTTTGTAATTCACATTTTAAATTTTGGAAGCTTTGAATGTTATATTCCTTGCATGTTCTTGCATTCCAGTATGCATATGGCATTAAGTGTCGGGTTTTTGCCGGTTACGAAGGCAGTGCGATGTACCTCTAAAGCCTTTTTGTCTTCCATTCTGTGACTCAGTTTTCCTAATTATCTGGATTCTCCTTGCAGGCCATATCAGCTTATACTTTCCAGGGTCACGAGCTATTTTCACCGGGGACACCTTGTTTAGCTTATCATGTGGTAAACTATTTGAAGGTACCCCTAAGCAGGTAAAAACCACATATCTCTCTTCCTGCTTAATTACATTTCTTTTGGATCAAAAGTTCGAAGATCAATTCATGGATTCTATTCTATCGTCTGCAACTTGTTCTGCAGATGCTTGCTTCTCTACAGAGGATCATATCTTTACCAGATGACACAAGCATATACTGTGGTCATGAATATACACTGGTCTGTTAAATTTTGGGTTTTCTAGACTTTCTAGTTATTGTTGTGAAGCTTTAACTAAAAGGAGGATGGTCTGAAATGACTTCATAATGATTTTGGTTGCAGAGTAATTCCAAGTTTGCGTTGTCTATAGAGCCCAACAACGAAGTACTCCAGTCTTATGCAGCTCATGTTGCTGAGCTCCGTAACAAGAAACTACCTACGGTAAAGACAAATGATACATCACCAGATGATCCTCTTATGCATTGCTCACTTTTCCTGGTTAACTTAGTGTTAATTTTCTATTGGTCAGATTCCGACAACACTGAAGATGGAGAAAGCTTGTAACCCGTTCCTCCGAAGTTCGAATGCAGATATTCGTCGGGCTTTAGGCATTTCAGAGACTGCAGATGAAGCAGAAGCCTTAGGGATAATCCGAGAAGCTAAGGATAATTTCAAAGCTTAGGCTTTTTCGAGGTAAATCTTTGGGTTTGCATCTCTAGTCCATATAAATAAAGTGACTTCGACTCTTTTTTTTTTTTTTTTACTTTTCCTTAAAAAACGAACGAAGAGAGAGAGAAAGATTTTTACTTTTGATGTAAAACCTCTATTTTGGTACTCATTAACCCTGCAATTAGGTTTTGGCATTTTTCTTCAAAGTTTATATATATAAAAAAATGTTTACCTTATGTTTCTTATTATCTCTGTCATTTTCGTTTAAGATAAACTAATTATTCAAACAAATTTACGACTCATGTTATAAATACGAGTGACATTTTTTTATGTTATATGCGTATTTACAATTTCTATGGAGGACTCATTTGGACTCGTTTGGATTTACCACACAGAGATCTATTGGTAATAGTCTAATAGATGTACTACTTGATAAGAAAGCAAGAATTTTGTTGAAGTATTTAACAAAATAGAGTTTGATAACTAGTCAACTCTATGTATGTGGCTAGTCTAGCTTAAATCCTATCAAAACAAGGTTCTGCTTTTACCCAGTTTCACTGTTCATGAGGTTTGGTGATTAGCTAGTAGGCAAATAGCTTAACCTTATCTGTGAGATCTAGTCTTTCAATTAGAGAATGAAGTTGGTCATCGTCATTAATAAGCATTAATAAATGATCAAGCTAACTTTTCAAATTGAAAGTTTTGATTCAATTAAAGAATAAAGTCTAATTTTACTTTACTCCTAGGACCAGTGGACCATCCGTTCTAAAGTAATACTTGTCCGCTAAGAATAAAATCTAGTTATCAAATTTCCTTTTCTCGAGTACTCCAAGAAGCCTACAAATTATATAAGTGAACCATTGGTTTTTAGCGACAACCCAACTTTTGACCCTCCAAAAACTGAAAACGCAACTCAAATGTGGTGTGTAAAAAGAAACAAAAAGAAAGTGCCGACTTCAAAGTAAAAGATAAGGTGATCCATGTATTTGATTTATAGGAACTTCAATGTAAAAGAAAAGGTGATCAATATATGTATAACAAACAAACACTGTATAATAAGCCAACAAACTCCACAAACCAATATATTCCCTTTGGAGAAGTCTGTCTCTGCTTTTTTCGGTGTACATATTGAGATTGTAGATCACATGTATTTATATAACAAGCACACGATGCTATAAGATATTTTCGCTTATCAATTCAGAGATGCAATATACAATTCAAAGAAAAGTATATTGTCTTTTGCTTTTCTTCTTTCTTGTTTGACAATTATTATTTCCATGTTCTCTTAGCTAACAACGATTAGATATTTTGTGGTATATATAATAAAATAGTCTCACATAGAGAGAAAAGAGACCGTAATTAACGTATTAATTGCCCCCCACTAAGGATTTAATAAGTACCAATTACGGCAAATATCTTAACTCAACTTGGTCCAACACCAACACATCGGAAACGTTCATTGCGTCAACCCAAAACTTCAAAAGTAGTAGAAAAAAAAGAAAGAAGAAAACAATAAATTCTTTTAGGATTAGAAATTATTCTAGTTACATAGAATAGATCCCTTTTTTTTGTGTGGTCTTCCCGCAGTTCAATTTTTGATAGCCATACGACGGCGTTGAGATTCCGTTGGCAGTTTCACGTCATATGCTAAACCGATAATCTCAAGAAACCGGACAATGTACCAAGAAATGTCGATTTGCCACCACTCAAGCCCTTGTCTCGCCGACGACTCGAACGCATGGTGATTGTTGTGCCAACTTTCACCGAATGAAAACACCGATAACCACCTTCAAACAAAAAGAAATGATACAAAATCAACAATAATGCGTCTTTGGAAACATTAGCTGTCTACTATTCACGTGTGCTTTTTATTATATTGGGAAAGTGACAGGTAAATATTCGATTATTCTTGTACACACCAAAATTGTTAGAAATTGAACATTTGCATACCAAACATTACGAGAGGTGTCATTGGTCTTCCAAGTCCGAGTGCCCCAAATATGACAAAGCGAGTTTATGAGACAAGTCACGTGCACCTCCAATGCTGCTCCTACCCCCTGCACCACCAACCACATCGAAAATTATAATTAAATTTCATATGTAACATGACACTGGAGTATTTCATTTCTAACCAAAATCATTGTCGATTTGAATTACCATTCCCCAAGTAACGAAGGACATGCCACCGAGATAGAAGAGAATGACACCGAGTCCTAGAATGTGAAAAAGCACCGTTTTCTGAAGAAACCTGTAGAACCATTGCCTCTTCAAATCATCCACGTTTGTTCTTCTTCCACACTACATTAAAATTCATCGAGATTTACATTTTTTTTTAGTCATAAATAAACGATATATAATGAGAAAAAGTATTTACAAAAATAAAACAAAATAAAGAAATTGAAAATCACCTTTGAAACAAGATAGGCAGAATCATAAATCCAAAGAAGATGGCTAAACCAAAAACCTTCCTTAGGGCTATGTGGATCTCTTTCTGAATCCGTAAACTGATGATGGTATCGATGAGTACTCACCCAATCAATCGGATCTCCCTATTAAAGAGAGATTATAATCAAATCAATAAATAAAAAATAACTAATTAAGATCTAAAGATCTATTGGACCAAATTGACTAAAAGAATAAAAAAAAGGAAAAAAGTGTAATTTATAATTTATTAGATATAAACCTGAATAGCGAGAAGGGCACAATAGGCTAAGAGATACTCGAGCCATTTAGGGACTTTGAAACTGCGGTGAGCCAAGTTACGGTGATACGACACCGTAATACCGAGACCACCAATGGTATAAAACAAAAAGGTAACCCAAAGAGCCGACCAACTGAAATAAAACGGAGCCAAGAGAGCCATTGAGTGCACAAACAATGAAGCTGTGAGTTTGAAGTAATCTAATCTCCTCCACTTTCTCTCCCAGAACGTCCATTTACGTTTCCTCTTCTCCGCCACCTTCTCCGGAGATGAAGGACCTTTCTGGTGGCTCTCCTCCACCGTGGATGTCACAGACATTTCCGATCTCCTTTCTTTCTCTCTTTTCTCTCTTTCTTTTTAGGTTTTCTTTTTCTTGTTGAGAGAGAAGCTTTTTCTCCTTTTCTTTCTTGAGAATAATGGAGAGGAGAATAAAATAGTGAGGCTTACCATTGTAATTTATAGTCTCATTGGAAAATTTAATTTACTGCAACAAATCTCGTATGATTCAGTAAAATAATAAATATCATGATATTTGTTTTGGAGTTGTTCGACACGTAAGTCGGTAAGGTGTATTTTACATGCACCTAGTGGTATGGTATATTTCTTTCTTTTTTCTCAATATTTCTTTCTTTCTAACCACTAAAATATTTATTGTTTTTTTTTTTTGTTTTGGGAATAATAATTTTGTAAAAAGTTATTTTTAGATGCCACCGTAAAGAGGAAATGGTGACACAGGGCTCGATATTCCTTGACTTATTCTAACTATTTTGATATACTTCGCTTTATGGATGTACGTGATTACAGGCAAAAATCACGTTCGGGTAGCTGTAAGACTGTTATCGAATTTCTGAGCTTTTTGTTTTTGGTTTAAAATTTGGAATAACCCATTGAGCATATACTGTTTTGAATCGATTCTTTTATAATTAATTAATTTATTTTTTAAAAAAATCCATATATAAACAAATTAGGTCCCCAGGTGTGTAGATATGTATAAACGCATTGTATCGATACACAAAATTATTTATTTTTTCCATTGACAAAACAAATTATTTATTATTAATTATAAACACGATCTAAATCCGCTGATACATCAATTTAATTCTCTTCCATTTTAGTACAACTAAAGTCAAATGGTACATACAATTTGGATATCCAGATCATAATTATGAATTATCATTTAATACACATACTCATTTATGCAAACAAAAATATACATGATCTCAAAAAAATTGACTAATCCAGATAATAAATGTGTGACATTTTATTCCGGATATGAAAAGACTAAATCGAATCGATTTACAAAAATGCGAATCATTATTTCCTTCGTTTGGGTTTGTAGTTGCATTTCTGGTAGATTTACGGATTGTCAAAACTAACGGGCCATCAAATACATATTTTGTATTCTATAATTTAAAGAAAAAAACCATGTATCTTTCAGGAATCCTTGTATTTTTTATTCAGTCTAATTTCGTATATTAAATGAATGACTGTTAAGTCTATGGGATAACGTAAATTTATTATCTCAATATCCAAATTTATGTACTGTATAGAACAAAATCGAATACCTATACTTATATAGTACTTTACCAATTTGGGCATATTTAGATCTCAAGTAGTTGCCTTCGTGTATCCTTGATTAAGCTTTTGTTTTGTTTTTTTTAACTTAATAAGCTTTTGTTTTGTTCTCTTCAAATTAATAACTTTAGGGTTGCAAGTGTAACAACAACAACAACAACAACAAAAACTTTGGGTCGCAAGATTGATCATTGATCCACACACGTATCAGCTAGCAAAGTATATGTTTAATTTTTTCAGTGTTGTTGATATGAGGATTTTTTTATTTATTTGAGACCTATCTTGTTTTGTAGCCTATAATGATATATCGCTCTCAACACACACTTTCATGTCTGATTATTTTAAAATCATGATGAGGGATATTATTTTAGCAAACTTGGGGCCGTATGTCCTAATGTCCTTGCCTTATAGTAACTAAAAAAGATATTGAAACCACATATACCTCAAGTAATATATACTATTGTATATGTTGAAACAAAAGTATAGTATATATAAGATCGTAACTTTCACATGCTAAGATCTGTTATGTAGACATAAGCATGTGGTCGAACTTGTGAACTCTTATATATATTCGAACTATTTTGATGCGAGTGTAGGTGTTCACTGTTCAGCACACTATATATAAAAAAACAAATCATTATATGTATATACATTTCAGAAAGGAAAAAATCAATAAATCATCCTCACGTTTGAAATGTTCGAAAATATCGTAGATCCTCGGTTCTGGATCTTAAGAAAGTGAACCACAGAAATGGAGGTTAGAGCCTCGCGAACTCCGGAAGCGCAAGGCGACAAAAGTATAAAAGTTAAAATAAAATGAGTACAAAATTGTGAGTACCCTACAAGAACAGTCAGTATGCAGAGTGCACTTGCTTTAATTATAGCATCTCCAAATGTCGCTGCATATAAGATTTTTCCCAATATGTAACCATACATTAGTAGTTTATACATCAAAATCATAGCAGTAAGCTTCTCGCTTGGGTTAGTCTAAGAAATTCATTAGGTCTCGTGGGTAAGTGAGAAAGCGTAAAGCGAGAAAGGGTAAGTGAGAAAGGTAGTTAAGCTTTGTTAAGCTTTTTAATAACGATATTATAAGAGATATGAGAAGTAAATAAATTAAATAATCTGGTGGTTTTCGTCATTTTGATTAAAATTAATGGCCCAATTTTCTTTGTGATGCATTAATAAATTAATGGTGGACAATACTCATCTAGAAGATGTTAACATTAAAACAGACAATTAAGGAGATCTGATCTGTAAAGTGTAAACCATATTAAAAAATTTGAATACTAGCTAGGATTTTGGACCAGGTAAATGTACACTTACACTACAGTTGGGATGGTGATAATAATCACATTTCTACGTTTCTCAAGATTTATGACATGCAAAAGAAGAGAAACATATTAGATTACAACTTTTTTACGTAAATTCACACTTTGAGACCGACTGGTTATAAGACTGGAAATTATTTCCGACTGGTTTTGTTTCAATGAGAAATTAGGCTTGCCATTGATCTTTTTATCGAATTGCTTTGGAACTGAATATGTGAAGGCCAACCAAAATTGAAAAGGAGTCATAACTTTGTTAAGTACGTATTGCTTTTGAAAACTGACTAGATACATAGTGTCTGAGTGATGTTTCTTGACAAAAATGGTCTTAATATAGATTAAATAGACTAAATACCAGAACTTCTAACATTATAGGATCCTTATTATAGTACTTATATTCTTAAGGGAAAAATGATCGTAACATGTGTGCAGAGATATAAAATTGTAAATGATGCGAATGGTCCCTGATCACGATTTAAGTAGTAGCTCGACGTCAGAAGTCACTGACCACTGGTCGATCTACTTTCTCGATATAACATTTCTCATCCCTCACTTTCAAAATTTTCAGTCATTACGAAGATTTTAATTAATTACATCGGGTAGTTCCGTAGTTACAACTTCCACTTAATATCGTCTACCCGCTTCCGGACGGATCAAGAAGATAGAATAAACACATTCATTGAGTTAACGAGTGTTCTAAAATTGAGTTTAAATAGTACCATACGATTTTATTGGTAAACACGATGATCGAATCGGTGATTTTGTCCGTTTGATCATCTTACCAAAAATAACGTTCTAAACGTTCCAAACAATCATGACCCCATTGTTTGTTCACTCATAAACGGCTAATTAGAACAAAGAATACTAATCACTGTTCAAAGCCATAGTTTTATACATATATCTTATCTGACTATTATTTTCATTCTTTTTCTTGTTATAGCTAGTACATATTTTGTTACGCACATACTGTAGTATCACTAATTCACCACTTATAATTCATGTTAACGAAAAATTTTATTTTAATTATTTCCACAATCATGAGAGAAAGTTCTTACCAAAAAAGATGTTCTGGAGAAGAAGTACGTCATATGGATAGTTACAGGCATCAGTCGAAGTACATAATTAGTAATTTTAAAATTCTACATACAACCACCGGTCAGTCAAGAGCTTTAACTCATTACTTCTTTTTAAAGCTACCTCTGTTTTATTCTCTTTACATTTTTGTCAAAACCATATATTATCCGTAAAGTAAAAGAAATTCATTTGCTTATCGTTAGATTAGTTCATAAGTTTTATTTAAGAAATACTTGTTATACTGTTTAGATCACGTATTGGTAACTAATTGCGTAAGAAATCACATGTTAATAACTTAAAACATATGGATAACGTAACATCTATGGTAATCCATGTATTAAAAAAAAAGATTTATTACTAATTGATGGGGGGCAGTTGGGAATTTGGAGCTTGGAGGATGCATGGTCGGTCTAACAATTACGATCGCAATTACAATCACCAAATGTATGTATTATTTGTTGATGGAAATTCGAATCTATAAGCAAGTAAGTGAAGAAAAAAAAACGGAAAACTATAATTATGCTATGAAAATGTTGTTAATATAGCTAATTTTATGTAAACTCCCAAAATTCTTAATTGTTGATGTTGTGATCTTATTACGTACCCTTGGCTCAATCGGTAGCTTGTGACAGACAATCAAGTTAATCCAGCCCACAGGATCACACAAAATTACAACTAACCACCTGCACGTATTTAAAGACCAGAAATATATAAAAAAAGAACGAGAAAGAAAGTGTGAACTCATATAAAATGACAGTTAGTTAAACCAAGTGACTTTAATGCTTTTGTTGATTGATGAAACTGATTTCGGAGAATATGAGAGGAATATACATGGTTTATGAGAGTGTAAATTGACAGATAATATCGATTTTCTAGGTACATTAATCCGAACCACTAAAAAAAAGGAATACAGTATTTCAGATTATTAAAAATGTGAAAACGAAGACCGTCACATTCCTTTCCAACTTGGAAAAGGACAATGCTTCAAAGACAACATGTGGTGGTACCAAAGTGTTTTTCTTTGTACGGGAAATGAGTTCATTTTCTATATAGCTGTTCAAATTCAAATAATATCTCTTTTGTTTTTTTTTTTCCTTCTCAACGGATAATACCTCAATTTACTTTTGGCTTGAAGGTTCATTTTTTGGGTTCAAATACCATCTCATAAGGTGGTATTTCTCTCTACTAAATTTAACTATAAATCACTTCTCAAATCATTTAAATAATTTTTGATATATATTATTGATGAAATCCAGATTTTCCAAGAAGAGGGAATTTTAAACAATTTATATAAATGTTAATCCAATAAACTTGAATTTAGAAAAATATATATTAGATTGGGAAGAAAAAAAAGTTCCCCCAAATCATCAATCCAATAAATCCAATAATCTGCCTGAATTGATAATCAATCCAAAAGACAGCTATTTTCGTGATCATTTCCCGGCCCAAAAAGAGTATACAGCTCCATGTGTTGGCTTAAATGGGCTTTAGGACCTATTTGATTTTTAAGAAAAAGGCCCATGCTTGAGGCCTGGTGGGGACAACTTGACATTGTTTTTAATTAATTTGTGAAAGAATCTCTCTGCTTCTCTCAAACCGTCAAACGTCACACTAACGGAAATGGCGGAACACACAAAACGACGCGTTTTAAGAATGTATTACCCATTACGCAGAGATTGTGGGCATCTATCTATTACACATGACATGATCTCTTGTAAGAATCGCATTCTCTCTTCCTCATCTCACAGATCTCTTCTCTTCCTCTCATTTCCTTCTCTGATACTCAATTTCCCTCTCTCATAGTCATAGCCTTTGGTCCAAAAACCCTAAAGCTTTTTCCCGGAAAGTCTTATAATTGAACTACTGGATCTACTTCTTCTCTTTGGTTGAGGCTACTTCAGCTTATTAGATCTGTTTTTGTAAGTTGTCTTACAAAGTCGTCTCCTTTGATCTATTTTCAATTTAGGGTTTGGATAAAAACTTGTGCTTTTCTACTCTTCCATTGAGGAATTGGTAGCTTGAATTTGTTGTTTTGATTTGCTTGGTGATCGTTGTGCAGGGGTTAGTTGACTTTAGTTGAAGTTAGTTCTAGAGTAGAGTTCTTGAAATGGATAAAGAGAAATCTCCAGCACCTTGTGGAGGTCTCCCACCTCCATCTCCTTCAGGTCGGTGCTCACCTTTCTCAGACACTAGTGGTCATGGATCAGATGCTAACCGGTTGAGCCACGATATGAGCCGTATGCTTGATAACCCACCTAAGAAGATTGGACACCGTCGAGCTCATTCTGAAATCCTCACTCTCCCTGACGATTTGAGTTTTGATAGTGATCTTGGTGTGGTTGGTACGAATGCTGATGGAGCTTCTTTCTCTGATGAGACTGAAGAAGACTTGCTGTCTATGTATCTTGATATGGATAAGTTTAATTCTTCTGCTACTTCTTCGGCTCAAGTGGGTGAGCCATCAGGAACTGCTTGGAAAAATGAGTCCATGATGCATACGGGGTCAACTTCTAATCCTCAGAATACGCTCGGTAGTTTTGGGGAAAGGCCAAGAGTCAGGCACCAGCACAGTCACTCTATGGATGGATCATTGAACATTAATGAGATGCTTATGTCGGGTAATGAAGATGATTCTGTTATTGATGCTAAGAAGTCCATGTCTGCTACTAAGCTTGCTGAGCTTGCTCTCATTGATCCAAAACGTGCTAAGAGGTATTAGTTTTTGGTTCTTTATGCTGTGCTTCTCTGTTTTACTAAATTCCTGGTTGAATTTGGGATGGACCTGGCGAAAACTATTTCGTCTTCTATCCTGTGCTTCTCTAGTTGATTATAATCCTAGTTAGTTGTGGGATGGACATGTTGAATATTTTGTGTTTTTGGTGTCGAGCTTTAATGCCACTACTCATATTGTTTTTGCAACTATTTTAACAACTTCTAGAGTGGCCTGACCTGACAAACCATTGAGGAATCTGCTTCTTTATTATCAAAAGAAATTTGCTTTTTACAATCAAATTCTGAACTTTTATCGTGAGTAGAGCAAGTGTATGATTTGTTTTTGTTTCATACAATAGGATATGGGCTAACAGGCAGTCCGCGGCAAGGTCAAAAGAAAGGAAGACGAGATACATATTTGAGCTTGAGAGAAAAGTACAGACTTTGCAAACAGAAGCGACAACTCTCTCAGCCCAGTTGACTCTCTTGCAGGTTGGTGTTGCGTCGGTGTATGGTTGCTCTTTTGTCATGCTATATGAAGTTTATTCTAGCGTTATAATGTTCGTTTATGTTTTATGCGTCTTAAAACTTGTGCTCTTTTCTTCCTGTTTGTTCAGAGAGACACGAATGGCTTGACTATTGAAAACAATGAGCTGAAACTGCGGTTGCAAACAATGGAGCAGCAAGTTCACTTGCAGGATGGTGAGGCTCATGAATCATATGTACTTTACTTACCCACTTAAGATACTTTATCACCATTTGGTGTAAACACTTGTCTTTTGGCAGAACTAAACGAAGCCCTTAAGGAGGAAATCCAGCATCTGAAGGTGTTGACTGGCCAAGGTGCTCCAAACGGTTCATCAGCGATGAATTATGGGTCGTTTGGATCAAACCAGCAATTCTATTCCAGCAATCAGTCGATGCAGACAATCTTAGCTGCACAACAGCTCCAGCAACTGCAGCTTCATTCACAGAAACAGCAACAACAGCAACAACAGCAACAACAGCAACAACAACAACAACAGCAACAACAGCAGCAGCAGTTCCAGTTTCAACAGCACCAGCTACAACAGCTTCTGCATCACCGCCTTCGACAGCAAGAACAGCAAAATGGAACTGCGGAGATGAGAAAACAGAAGCCATTTCAAGGCCAGAATGAGAGCTGAGGAATATGAATATTATGCGCACTTTAGTGACAGGTATATCCATCAATTGCAGACTTATGAATTTGAGATTGCTGCATTTAAGGATTTAGCTAACGGGTGCCTTGGCCTACAGGGCATTGCGTTGTGTCCTAAGGAGAAGCCTTTTGGTACATCATTGAGGAATACATTTGGATAGCCCAAAGAAACATTATGAGCTGTTCGGATTTGGTTATTGAGACTGGGGTCTCTTCTGCAAGTACGTAAAAAAGTTTTTTTTTGTTTCTCACATTAAAATTGCTAATTTGTTGTTATAAATCATAAAATATAACCATTATTGTCAACATCATGCTTGATGTATATTTTATTTTTCTCAGATGCTTTTGTAATATAACATCTAGACTGTGTTTATACATCGAAATCTTCATATTGATTGACAAAATTGTTGTTTAGACGTAACTAATACGTCTAGTTTTTAGGCTTCATTGAGGATAAAAATTTTAATCAACCAAAGCCTTACTAAGAGATATAAAAAAATAACCATTTTAGTAAAAGTATGCTGCTACTTGTATTATTAAAGATAGTTTTGGTAGATATCAAAATTATTTCACCAATAAAGTACTGAGTTTATCCATTTCGATGGGATGAGCAAAACCACATGATTAGTCAACATCGACACCAATTCCATCGAGAGGTTGGACTGATCTTAAAGAACATTCATTGTCTTCCTCCAAATTACAATATGCAACGTTTAATATAGACCGCAAAATATTCAGCCGACTGTTTGCTGTGAAATACTGTCCACAAGATTTTGCGGCTACACGGAATACAGAAAAATACCATTAAATTTAGTTGTCTCCCTCTTCAATATAGATCACTTTCCGAAATATATTGAAAATGTTTACATATCCTCTCGATTATAAATACTTTTAACCTGACAAATTCAAATTTGAGGATAGTGTAACATTAGATATTCTTGTTCCATGTTCGATTTTGTAATAGACTAAAGCTAAAACAGTAACACTAAATAGTCCTAGACAAGTATATAATTACATGTATATAAATAAAATAATGATAATAACAAACAATAAAAGGAAATACACGTGAGAGAGACAGAGAAGAACGGGAACAACCAGAGCCGCAGAAAAAGAAGGAGAGTGGGACCTAATAAACTACAAGGCCCTGCTGTAAGAAGCAAGGATGTGGTTTCTTTTGATACGCAGAATCATAAAACCTCCTTATCTTCTTCTCTTCCCACCAATCACTCACTCACTCGTCAACTTGAACACTAAAGAAAGTTGGTTTTCTTTTTGCTCTCAAGTTTCGTCTCTATTTGTATTTTTTTCTTCTAAAAGGTTCAATCTTGAACAAGGGAAGAAAACAAAAGGAAGAGCTTTGTTTCTTTTGTCGATTCCTCTTATATATTCCAGTCAGGTTCTCTCTCTTCTCTCAAGAAACTCAAAAGGAAAGCTCTGTTTTTTCTTTTTCCTTTCTATTTGGTAATTTTGTGAAGTGAAGAGAGAAAGATGAAGATACAGTGTGATGTCTGTGAGAAAGCTCCGGCTACACTCATATGTTGTGCCGATGAGGCAGCTCTGTGCGCTAGATGTGACGTTGAGGTTCACGCAGCCAATAAGCTCGCTAGCAAACACCAACGCCTTTTTCTCGACTCTCTCTCTACCAAATTTCCTCCATGCGACATCTGCCTTGTAAGAAAAGTCTCCGCTTTTTCTTTTTGTCTCTGTCCATGTCTGTATTTGTATCTGCAGAGATCTTTATGTGTTTATCTATTGTGGTTTTGAGGAGATCTCGTGATTGAGCTTTTCTTGGCAGATTCTTTAGGAGGATCATTGAGAAATGTCCTTAGGTTTGTTGTTGTATCTCTATCTATTCGTTAACAAAGGTCTGATGTTTAGATGTAACTTTAGTAAAGGTTCTTAGTGGGTTCTCAAGAAATTTGTTAGTTTGCACAAATTGGAGTTTTAGATCCACTTTTGATAGATATTCTAAATGGGGACTCAAGAAGAAACACATGTTCAACAATTGGGTTATGTAGTAATCGCTTTCTTGTGTTTCATCTGTGTTGACTTGCAGGAGAAGGCAGCTTTCATATTCTGTGTTGAGGATAGAGCTCTTCTCTGCAGAGACTGTGATGAGGCTACCCATGCGCCTAATACTCGCTCTGCTAACCACCAGAGGTTCTTGGCTACTGGAATCCGTGTCGCTCTGAGTTCCACTAGTTGCAGTAAAGAAGTGGAGATGAATCATTTCGACCCATCTAACCAGCAGAATGCAAAGCAGATTCTCTCTAAACCGCCAACCCAACAGCCTGCTGCTCCATCTCCACCATGGGATGGCGATGAATTCTTCCGCTACGCTGATCTTGAGTGCAGTAACAAGGTGAGAAGTTGTTTACCAAATATATATGCGTACCAAATGTGTTAGTATGTAGCTTATTTTGACATTTTTATGTGTATCGTTTGTTGTTGTGCTTCAGGAGAAAGAGCAGCTCGATCTTGGTGAGCTGGACTGGCTTGCAGAGATGGGTTTCTTTGGGGACCAGCCTGATCAAGAAACTCTACCAGCCGCTGAAGTTCCCGAGCTTTCGGTTTCACATTTGGCTCATGTTCATTCCTACAATAGACCCATGAAGTCCAATGCTTCCAACAAGAAGCCGAGGCTCGAGGTCCGATGTGATGATGATGAAGAGCACTTCCTTGTCCCTGACCTAGGCTAAAAATCTAGTAAGCTTATATATAGAACTTGGTCCGCATATGTATCTATACGCGCTCATCTAGTATTGCCTTTGCCTGCTTTCTCTGTGACCTGATTCGAACCAGTAATAGAGATATTTTGTATGCACATGAACTTGGAAAAAAAAAACTTCTCTTTTTATTATAGCAAGTGATGCCTTGAATTGAAACACAAGTCTTCTTAAATCGTTACACTTGAGGAAGAGAAACAAAAACAGAGCGGAATGCCCAATTGGTTTCTATCCTCTGATTTCAACCAACCGAAAACAAGAATACATAAGCGAAAACAGATTACGTGAAGAAATCTTCATGAAAGTTGTTTTTGATTTTATTTCCCTTCAAGAAAGCTGAGAACTTCAGCATCTGAGGGAAGAGCTGGAATAGCTCCTTTTTTGGTTGTGGTGATAGCTCCACAAGCGTTTGCGAATCTTAGTACCTTTCTCAATCTCTCTTCGTCCTGTAAAATAAAACCCAACAATTCATTTAGAATCTATATATCATCTTTAAACTAAAGAGGATTCATTCAATGGATGCACAACAATTAATCAGATGCAACTTTCAAATGTTACCTCGAGAATGGATTGATCATCGGCAATCTTGTTTAGGAGGGCACCAACAAAGGAATCTCCAGCTCCGGTTGTATCCACGGCGTTCACATGGAAAGGGTCAACGGATCCACGGAAAGTCTACACAGTTTGGTAAGTGTATATAAGCAAAGAAACCCATTTTTAGTGTAAGTCACAAAGGTCATTGACGTAGTAAAGAAGTATAGGAATCGGTTTACAGTTCATGTGATTCGGCAAATGAGAAAAGCAAAAAGTAACTTCCTTTTGTTGACAAGAACAAAATTCGTCACGTTTGATAAACAAAGAACCTTTGAGATCACGACTTTTGTGACCCTTAATTAACTTACAGATCACGACTAGTAATAATTTTTATGGGAGGGTCCACGAAAAAAGAACAATTTAATTTTTAATTAAGCAGTTGGTGAGATCTACCAAACCAACTCAAAACCCACCAATATTAAATTAAATAGCACAAATGATTCTTGCAGATGTATGGAAATCCCTCTGTTCTAATTAATATTTTAAATACGTTTTTGGAATCCTGTCCAAAAACATGTTAATATAAAAGTAATTCAGAATGTATATTATAAAGCAAACTAGAATTGCCTTCTGGAATCACCTAATGGACAACACACAAGACATAACCAAGAGACACTCATGATGATGCGTGTAAAATTATGATGGTAAATGCACATAAAAGATGTAATAGTGTGTTTACCTTGGCATAGTACCGGCAGCCCTTTTCACCGAGAGTGACAAGCAAGAGCTTCAAGTTAGGGTGCCACAAGGACATTGCGGTTTCATCATCGATCTTGTTGCTTCCAGTTAGAAACTCGAGCTCAACGTCGCTTACCTTGATGATCTCAGCCTTGTCCCAGATGCTCATGATCTGTGTCTTGGCTTCTTCCTTAGATGGCCACAGAGGTTCCCTAAGGTTTGGGTCGTAGGAAAGAAGAGCTCCTGCTTCTTTGGCAACTTCCATGGCCTTCAAGTGAGCTGACCTACACGGCTCCACAATTAAACTGATTGATCCATAGTGAAACACTTTAGCCTGCAAAAATACATCACATTAGTCACAAAAATACACTGGCCAACAAGTTTCAGACTTAACATAATTATGGAAAAGCCAGGTTGGTACCCCAAAAAAACTCACAAAATAGCACAACTTAGAACATAAGGAATAAATACAAAGGGACCCATTATTGATAATGATTCTTTGTGTTGTGAATATTAAATACGATGGGGTCAATCAATATCAAACTGTTCAAGGAAAGCAAAAGATCCTCACCACTGAAATTAGCTGTAAAGGTAAAAAATTTTTAAAAACAATTTTTACGCAAAAATATCCAACCTTAGCAATCATTTCACCATCACCATAAAGATCGACTTTACACGTATATGTTAGTATATGAACATTTACTTATGATCACACCAATAAACCCGAAAAATACTCAAAACAAAAAATTCAGACTTTCAATTTGGATAATGAAGAACAGTAGATACTTTCAATTTACCACAAATCAGAACACATATATACATCAGAGAGATGATCAATTAAGAGGCTTATAGCTAAGCACGAATTGACGACATTACTCGACAAAAAAAGGTAAAGCTTTTTATTTTGGTGGGAGAAAAAAAATGAAAACTTGATATCACTTTCATACTTAGATATATTTTCAGTTTCGGGATAATAAAAACAAGAAGTCAGATATTTGGACAGATCACGTGATATCACGTGGATCTACTAATACTAGGCACACATCCGTGGGAGAAGGTCAAGACCCGCGAAAAAACGCAGTGATACAAGAGAAAAGTCACCGTTGCGTGAATTTAGCATTGGATACATACATATCCGTGAGATCATCCATCTCCTACGTTTCTAAATGCAATTAATAAGCAAACACAATTCCCAATACTACACGCTCACTACGACTATTCAAAACCCAAAGACTAAACAATGAACCTGTACGTTCCTCTAAGATCTCGTGATCGTAATAAAAGTAATGAAGACTTTAAAAAGTTATATATATATTTAACGTACGGATCTGATGAGGTCGAGGTTGAGTTCGTCGGGACGGAGGAGCATATCGGCGCTGGGGTTACGGTAAAACATGAACTCACGATCTCCGTCAGCACGTAACGTGACGAAAGCGAGGGCGGTTCTAGCTCCGGTGTCGAAATTGATCCCCTGATCAGCGACGCCGTTTTGCCTCAGAATCCCAGCCAACATGTGTCCGAACTCGTCGTCGCCGAGCTTTCCGACGAAGGCGGATCGTCCGCCGAGACGAGAGACGGCGATGGCGACGTTAGCTGGAGCACCGCCTGGAGCTTTGAGGAATCCTGGAGCTTCGGCGAGTGAGACTCCCGATTCGGTTGGGACGAAGTCGATCAGCATCTCGCCGAAGCTTACGATCAGTCCTTTCTCGCCGTTGGATGCCATGTTGGAGGATTTTTAACGAATCGAGATCTGTGGATCGTTGGATCAAATCCGGGAGATTAACAAAAAAAGAGATTAATATATATAAATGAAAAGGGAAGGAGGAGAGAGTGGGGGTTTATATAGAGAGAAGGACGACTACGAGGAGTTTGTAACTGGTGTAGAAAGCCCACTTAATATTTGCGTAATCATTTATTATTATAATACTATTTATGTTTTTTTATTTATTTATTGAAATATATCCATACTCCAGAAATATATCTTCCAAAAACATGGAGTCTCGATTAAAATGCAATAATCTCGTCAAAATCTTAATCTTATTACCTTTTCAAACGTTTCCCCGAATCTTTGAATTTTTTTTTTTCTTGTTTCGTTTTCTCCGTAATCCTCTCTGTTTTTTTGTTTCTTAATCAGATTAAAAGTCCAGATAATCAGTTGTCATTAGTCATTAGACTCATTACTCGTAAATCGTTATATTGTTGATGACTAGAGTAAAATACAAACTTACTTCATAGTCATACATATCATGATGAGTGATTTTGATTTTTTTGTTTTGTTTCATTTTCTCCGTAATCCTCTCTGGTTTTGTTTCTTAATCAGATTAAAAGTCCATATAATCAGTAGTCATTATAATGTTGATGACTAGAGTAAATTATAAACTTTAGTTCTTTATATATCATGATCTGTGATATCTTGTCAGGTTAATTGGATAATGACAAAACACCAACAACATACTCTCACGTGTTTAAGAAAAATCATTTATCGTCGGAAAAAAAAATGAAATTTTGATTCAACTGTTTCTGTCTTGTTGTATATTATAAATAGTGTTCTCTTATAAATATTGTAATGTACTAAAAAAACGGATTTTTTTCTTAAGAGAATAAAATCGGTTACATTTTGCTAATCAAAGATACCAAGTTTTGGGAGTGGGATGTACGAATTTTTTGATTGTTACACTTACTGACTTTCACAGTTTGAAGCTGTGTTGAATGTATGTTTATAGGATAATAATGACGGAAAAAAACACAAATAATATACTATAACTCTTACCAAATGAAATGATTCACGTTCAATAAGTAAGTGAAGCGTCACTGGCTGGTCGGTGTTGACAAGTTGAATTAATTTAATATTTCGTTATTTATAATTAAACCTACAGGATTAAATTACACCAATCTGTGGATTCACCTGTTCGGTTTTCGTAAAACCAGCGAAGGACAGCAAAAGGGTCCTCTACGTATAAAGATGATAGTCTATATTTTACTTTCCCATCAGTGAGTTCCTTATTGTTTTTTTTTTCTTTTTCACTCTATATGATCGATCTACTCCATTTAAAATGTAATTTTATAAAACAAAAAAAAAGAAATTTACATTTCACAATTTCACATATATCAAATTCAAATAAAATTGAACATGTTCGAAATAAAGTGAATAAGAAAATTGTTTTCAAAACAACCATGGTGTAATACAGACTATACAGTGATTCAAGACTCCTTTTCACTGGTCAAAACCAGAAATAGAATCTCAACTATTACATGTTCAAGTTGGTCACTCCAATACAAAACAAAAACAAAACTCAGCTCTTTACAAATATCAAGAATCAAGATTATTCTCAAATTTTGATTCGTCATTATCTAGTTAATTAAAAACGTTCACACAATTATGTGTGTTGCTTGTTACAAACTACAAATATCAAGATTCTGAAATTCGATTCGTCATTATCTAGTTAAATAAAAATGTTCACATAATTATTTGTGTTGCTTGTTACAAACTAGTAGAACAGGTTCCCAACATTATTGGGAACAAAACACAGACTTGGTGGTCTTTTACGTAACCGAGTAGAGCTACAAAACAAGGGCCTGCAAAGTGAGCGACGTTTGTTCTTGTTGGTCTCTTGATCTCGTTGTTGTGTTAGTTTTGGTGGTTATGTCATCATGGAGGGTTAAGAGTTTGAGTGTGGCAGATTCACGCAGCCAAGTTGCTACAACCGAACCGCTTGATGTGAACCGTCCCATGTTGCATTTTGAGAGGTGGAACGGTGCGTCCATTCCCCTCAAAAGCGCTTCGACAGCTCGCCTTAGCGCTCCATCTCCAACCACTTTGCTGTGTTTTCCCCAACCAGTCAATATGCTGCCACAAAGAAACGATTAGACGAAAAGTATTGTGGTTAGGTTGGAAGTTAAACCGCAAAGCTCTTTGTAGCTTACCTCATGACTTTAGGTAACTCATGACCTTCATAGACAATAGAGCGTATGTTTAGCAACCAAGCATGGACCATTGCACGTGCAGCACCAGAAGACATAAGGTGTAAGTCCAAGCACGAATTCGACCACACGTTCTCCCAAACTTGCCTAGATCGTCCCTCAAGCGCCACCAGTTGTGCACCTCGTTTCTGCAAGCAAAAAGGTTTTCCAAAAGTAAGCCGCATAAAGTAACCGATTCCAAAACTTGGTTTGGTTTCTACAATACCAGTGTGATTTATACCTGACCGAAGTGCCAGAGCATGTCAGTAAGAGCATTATAGAAGGCAGAAGCGGTCGAACCATCCATTTCCTTTACTTTGTCAAATAAGCTCAGAGCTTGGAGCCACACATTCTCTCTATGGCCCATGAGAAGTCCATGAACAACACCATAAACCTGATTATCAAACAGCCTGAGCTCCTCTAGCAGCATTGATGCATCTTCGAATGAGTTACACCGACTACATCAATAAAAACATGTCAGGAAATAAAATCCTCACCAAAAATGCAGCAATTGGGTCATATGCTTGAAAGATAATCTTTCACTCGCTAATTCAAGAAGAGGGACAAACCTGCAAGCGTTCAGAATTGCTGAAAAGGTTACGACATTTGGCTTTATTTGCAGCTGATGCATTTTGCGGATAACTTCCAATATACAGGAGAGCTCATGCATACCCTCCTTACAATCTTTCTTCATTCCGTTATTAGTCTCAGTGGTTAACTGCCCAAATATCTCTATTACCCGATTATCCTCTGTTTCAGTCAATTTACTTAATGAAGAAGAAGAAGGGAAAGAGGAAGATCCAACTTCCAAGTTACCATCTCTAGATTCATTGAACGACTCCATACTTGTAGAACGACCAAAGGTATCAATTATCGAATTGTAAGTTACAACGTTAGGACTAATTCCTTCCTTTGTCATTTCATCGATCAATGACACAGCAGAACCCACCAACCCATTCTTGCACAAAGCATCAATCAATGCACTGTACAGCACAACATCAGCTCTTAAACCAACGTTCTTAAACTCCCTAAATATCTCCATTGCCTCTTTGTACAAACCCCCTTTCGAGTACACATCGATCAATGTTGAATAAGTCAGTAAATTAGGCAGGACATGCTCCCGTTTCATCTCACCGAAAACGTTTTTCACTTCAACATATTTTCCTTGTTTCCCATACCCTCCAAGAAGAGCATTATATGTCACAACATCCTTCTTGATCCCAACCGATGCCATTTCTCTAAAAATATCCAAAGCTTCTTCAGATCTACCAAGTTTAGTATAAATCGAAAGCAAAGTATTGTAGGAAACCCTATCCAATGCAATACCGAGATATCTCATCTCATCAAACAAGCTAAGAGCTTCATTGAATCTCCCGGCCTTTGCAAAACCATCAATGACAGTGCTATAGCTTACAACATTAGGCATAATTCTCTTTGCAGGCATCTGAGCAAGGATATCGAAAGCAAGATCCATTTGTCCACCTTTGCAGATTGCATCTAAAAGCGTATTATAGGAAAACACATCTTGCTCAATCCTTCTATTCACCATCTCATCAAACAGATTCCGTGCTACTTCCCACAACCCTCCTCTACTACAGACACCAAGCAAAGAGTTGAACGTTATTCTATCAGGCTGCACACCATTCCTCTGCATCTCATCGAAAAACTCTGCTACTTTCCTAAACTCCATCCCTCCTTTACCACATGCATCAATGACAGCATTATAGGTAACCAAATTCGGCCTCAAGCCATAGTTTTTCATGGAGTTGAAGACACCAATGGCTTCCTCATAAAGCCCACTTCTCCCATACGCGCTTATAAGAGCAGAGAAGGCGTAAACCGTGTTTCCATACCCACCAGCTAAAGCAGATTCAAAAACACTCTTAGCAATGGCTACTTTGCCTAATCTACCGAGAGTACCTATCATTGCACTAGCTAGTTTCCCTTGCTCATTCCTTCTCCTCTCTCGTTTAACAGCGAACTCGTAAAAGCAAAGGGCTTTATCACACTCACCTCGATTCCCTAGCTCACGGAGTATAAAAGTATAGTCGTCAGAGCCACGCAGCTTAGACTCAAAGCTCAACATTAGACTCTGAAACATCTCATTATCTCCTGAGAAATGGACAGCGCTCTGGAGTGCATCTTCCGCAGCAGAGCTGTGCCGCGAGGCCATTCCAGTTTTAGGTCGTCCGAAATGCATCTTGGAGACGAACCGGGTCGAACGACGACCCGAGAAATCAGAGGAGAGACCTGATTTCGGGGTTTGCAGAGGAGAGAAAGTTGGAGTCTTTGATATTCGACCGGAAGTAACATTGGAGACGTAAACAGAGGTAGGTGAAGAAGGAGGAGGAGCACGAGGAGAGGGAGAGACACGCGGTGGAAGCCACTGACGCTGGTTGTAGTTGCGTTGTTGTTGACGGTTCTGACGATGGTTGTTGGTAGTGGCGGTGAAGATGGACCAGTGAGGCGGCGTTGACGCCATTGTTGCTGAAAAGGGACTGAGAAAGTGTCGTGGAAACGAAGAGAGAGAGCTACATAAAGGGGTTTAATGGTCGTTGGAATACTAAAAGACTGAAACTTTACGAAGGGTTTTTTTCCATAGAGAGAGAGCGAGAGAAAGATCGTTGGGTTGGACAATCTACTTAAAAGGTTCCCAAATTGATTAGTTCACTAAAAAGTCACTCAGGCCTTCTTTTTTTTGTGTAGATTTTCCGTTTCTAAGGATTCCATTCCTATGAAGTTATGTATATCAAATTTTCTGTGAGAGAGGGAAATGATAAGCTCCTGGTCTTATAAAAGAAAAGAAATGTTGAAAAGAAAAGAAATGTTGAAAAGAAAAAAGGTTTTAGCTTTATGCGACCAACTCTCACCAAATCAGATAATAACATAACTTACCCATAGACGAGTAGAGGTTTGGACGTTACAAAAGTCAATGTCCCACCTAATATTAGCATAAAGTTCATCGATTTCTGTTTTTTAACAAGGTTTATGTGATAATGGGGTTTTATGGTCGTTGGAATTATAGAAGATTTTTGGAGACATGAAATGTGTTCTGAGAAGAAACAGTACGATATTTAAAACAATATAAACATAACCCAACATGATTACAAACATCAAAACATAATATTGCTAGACTGTTTTTGACATGAGACCAAATCTCTTAGCTTAAAACTTTAACCAGAGTACCTATCTATGGCTTGAGAATAATTTAAGCAAAAACAGTTTGAGTTTCATAGAACTTGCGATAAAGATATAAAAAGTCTTTTGCTCTGATACCATTTTATATTGCAGATTATATGTAATAAAAAACCTTTTTCGCCAAATCCTGGGATTAATAAGATTTATGTAGTTAATAAAACATTTTTTTTGGCTCAAATTACAATTTGTGTTGCTTTGTTACAAAATATTACCACAGCGCACAAAATCCCACCATTGTTACAAGTTACAACATAGACTTGGTGGTCATAAATTGTTTACATAACAGAGTACAACTACAAAAGAAGAGGTTGCAAAGTGAGAGAGGGTTCTTCATGTTGTTCTGTTGATCTCCTTGTAGTGCTAGCTTTGGTGATTACGTGGTCATGGACGATTAAGAGTTTGAGTGTGGCTGATTCACGCAGCCAAGTTGCTACGACTGAACCGCTTGATGTGAACCGTCCCATGTTGCATTTTGAAAGGTAGAACGGTGCGTCCATTCCCCTCAAAAGCGCTTCAACCGCTGGTCTTAATGCTCCGTCTCCAACCACTTTGCTGTGTTTCCCCCAACCAGTCAATATGCTGCCACAAAAAAAAGGGTCAACAACATATCGAACATTTTGAAACAACCAGGATTTTTTTATAAGAGTTCGGGAATCATGGCAGAATCCAAAACAAAACCATATATGAGAATCTCCGAAGTAATCCTAATGTAAGACTAATAATTCAAATCTATCAAAAACCATATATGAGAATCTCCGAAGTAATCCCAATGTAAGACTAATAATTTAAATCTATCAAACTGCTTGTAGTTATCACAAGACAACCTAGCACGTACTTTGGGATTAGTACAAGATTGTAATGAAAGGTATTGCTGGGTTCTAGGGTCGGGTTATCTTGGTAACTAAACGGAAGAGCTCAATTACCTTAAGAGTTTAGGTAACTCATGACCTTCATAGACAATGGAGCGTATGTTTAACAACCAAGCATGGACCATCGCACGCGCAGCACCAGAAGACATAAGGTGCAAATCCAAGCAAGACTCAGACCACACGTTCTCCCAAACTTGCCTAGATCTTCCCTCAAGAGCCACCAGTTGCGCGCCACGTTTCTATAACAACAGGTTTCCAAAAGTAAGCTCTTGCATTAATATATTAAAGCATGAAGCCTATTCCAAAACTTGGCGTCTACAATATTAGTGTGATTTTACCTGACCAAAGTGCCAGAGCATATCGGTAAGAGCATTGTAGAAGGCAGAAGCAGTCGAACCATCCATTTCGTTTACTTTGTCGAATAAGCTCTGAGCCTGGAGCCACACATTCTCTCTGTGGCCCTTGAGAAGTCCATGAACAACACCATATACCTGATTATCAAACAGCCTGAGCTCCTCTAGCAGCATTGATGCATCTTCAAATGAGTTGCACCGACTACATCGATACAAAACATGTCAACAAAATAAGATTCCTCACCAACATGCAGCCACTCAGCGAAACCACATAGAGATAACCTATAATCTTAACAATTGAGTCATATCTTTCACTCGCAACGTTCAAGAAGAGAGGTCTAAGAGAAGGGACAAACCTGCAAGCGTTCAGAATCGCTGAAAAGGTTACGACATTTGGTTTTATTTGCAGCTGATGCATTTTGCGGATAACTTCCAATATACAGGAGAGCTCATGCATACCCTCCTCACAATCTTTCTTCACCCTGTTATTACTGTCGATGGTTAATTGCCCAAATAGCTGTATTACTTGATTATCCTCTGTTTGAGTCAATTTACTTAGAGAAGAAGAAGGCACAGAGGACGACCCAACTTCTAAGGTACCAGCTCCACCATCTCTAGATTCAGCTAGGGACTCCATGGTTGCAGAACGACCAAAAGCATCAATTATGGAGTTGTATGTTACGACGTTAGGGCTAATTCCTTCCTTTGTCATCTCATCGATCAAAGAAACAGCAGAACCAACCAACCCATTTTTGCACAATGCATCAATCAATGCACTGTACAAAACAACATCAGCTCTCAATCCAGCGCTCTTAAACTCCCTAAATATCTCCATTGCCTCGTTATACAACCCCCCTTTTGAGTATACATCGATTAAGGTAGAATAAGTCAGTAGATTAGGCACCACGTGCTCCCGTTTCATCTCTGCGAAAACGTTTTTCACTTCAACATAGTTTCGCTGTTTCCCGTACCCTCCAAGAAGAGCATTGTAAGTCACAACATCCTTCTTTATCCCAACAGATGCCATTTCTCTTAAAATATCCAAAGCTTCTTTAGATCTACCGAGTTTAGTATATATCGAAAGCAGCGTATTGTAAGAAACTCTATCCAATGCTATACCGAGATATTTCATTTCATCAAACAAGTTAAGAGCTTCATCGAATCTCCCGGCCTTTGCAAACCCATCAATGACAGCGCTATAACTTACAACATTAGGCATGATTCTCTTCGCGGGCATCTGAGCTAAGATCTCAAAAGCAAGATCCATCTTCCCGCCTTTGCAGATCGCATCCAAAAGCGTATTGTAAGTAAAAACATCTTGCTCAATCCCTCTCTTTAACATCTCATCAAACAGATTCCTTGCTGATTCCCACAACCCTCCTCTGCTACAAACAGCGAGCAAAGAGTTGAAAGTGATTCTATCAGGCTGCACACCGTTCCTCTGCATCTCATCGAAAAACTCTGCTACTTGCTTAAACTCCATCCCTCCTTTACCACACGCGTCAATGACAGCATTGTAAGTAACCAAATTAGGCCTCAAGCCATAGCTTTTCATGGAGTCGAACACACCAATGGCTTCCTCATAAAGCCCACTTCTCCCATAAGCGCTAATAATAGCCGAGAAGGCGTAAACAGTGTTTCCGTACCCACCAGCTAAAGCAGCTTCGAAAATCCTCTTAGCAATGGCTACTTTGCCTAATCTACCAAGAGTACCTATCATTGCACTAGCTAACTTCCCTTGCTCAATCTTTCTCCTCTCTCGTACAACCGCAAACTCGTAAAATTTAACGGCTTTATCGCACTCACCTCGGTTCCCTAGCTCACGGAGAATGTAAGTATAGTCATCAGAGCCACGAAGCTTAGACTCAAAGCTCAAGATAAGATTTTGAAACATCTCATCCTCTCCAGAGAACTTGATAGCGCTCTGGAGTGCTTCTTCCGCAGCAGAGCTATGACGCGAGGCCATTGTGGTTTTAGGTCTCCCGAAATGCATCTTGGAGACGAACCGGGTCGATCGACGACCGGAGAAATCAGAGGAGTCTGATTTCGGAGTTTGTAAAGGAGAGAAATTTGGAGCCTTTGACAGTTGGGTAGAAGCTGCAGTGGCGACTGAAACAGCAGCGGATGAAGAAGGAGGAGCTGAGGTGACGGCGCGGCCGCCACGTGGACAGGAAGTGACACGTTGAGGAAGCCATGGACGGTGGTTGGGATTGGGTTGTTGACGGATCTGTGGATGGGTGTTGGTAGTGGTCATAGACCGGTGAGGCGGCGTTGACGCCATTGAGAAGGGAGTAAAGCAGAAATCGTAAAAGAGCTTTCTTTTGGGGGAGAGATAAGGTAACAGTGACCGGAGAGATAAGCCTATCGTTTATTTTTTGGACTCTCTCTCTCTCTCCTTACCCCAATTCCATTTTTTAATATATAGTTTTTATTTAGAGTATTTGCTTCGATATTTATTTAGGTTTATTCTTTGGTCAGTCAGTCACCCATGGCTCTTGTCGTTTATTTTCTCATTAATTATTTCATTTTTCATTTTTGTTTCCCAATACTCTGTTCTGTTAATATTTTTCACAAATTCGTTCTATATTGAATTTTCTGAGAAATGATGGTCCAGTAAAAGAAATGTTTATATTTTAAAATAGTTAAGCTTTATACGACCAACTCTCACCGAATTAGATAATATTACCCACCTACCTAGAGACGAGTAGAAGATTTTGGACGTTGGGATGAGTCATTGTCCCACCTAATATAGCAAAAAGGATTCTCAAACGCTAGACGAATCCTAATAAATTTGCTGACGTCTAGAGACTAGAGTTCCCGACAATGATTTTCGGCGTCTGCAAATACAGTAGCAGTTGCTCTCAGGAGCTTTTGAGTTACACCACAAGTTACTTAACCTTTGGGTCACAAATTGGGTCATAAATCAGAATTACTAGCGCACAAACTAAAGACATTTCTTCTTTGACTACTTCAACCCTTGTTGGGCCTAAAATTAGCTTATGCGTTCTTTACCCTCACTGAAAAGTTCAAGTAACTAAACATAGAGAAAAACAGCTCTCTCTCTCACACTCACAGGACAAAGACAAGAATTGGAACACAGCTTCAAACAAAAGTTCACCCTTTTATTTCGTAAAATGTCTTAGTTGGGCTGTTTCACTGAAATTATAAATTCTAAACAATCAATTGCACAACAAAAGACGGTTTGTGTTCTATTGAAGCAAAAATTCTTACTATGAAACTTGATTGTTAAGTAACAACATTTTGACTAAACGTCACAAGACAATACAAAAAAAGAAAACTCAAAAAAACACATAATAAACCTCACTTAATTCTTGACGGTGCTCTTCTTGATGTCATCAGGAATCGACTTAAGATGTTTCCTCTGGCGCTTAGAGTTCTTGATCTTCTGAAGAGTCTTAGGGTTAGTAATCTTCTGCAGCTTAGTACCAGTTCTAAGAACATTCTCCTCCTTCTTCTTCTCCCTCTCTTCCTTCTTCTTCCTCTTCTCAACCTTATGACTCCTAATCTCTTCCTTGAGCTCATTCATCCTCTCCCTATACGCTCTCTTAATCTCC
This sequence comes from Sisymbrium altissimum, assembly GCA_900406495.1. NCBI lineage: Eukaryota > Viridiplantae > Streptophyta > Magnoliopsida > Brassicales > Brassicaceae > Sisymbrium > Sisymbrium altissimum. The sequence continues at coordinate 156,455 of OVBI01000100.1, forward strand.
TTCTGCCTCTTCATCTCCTCCAAGTCAGGTCCCTTGTTCTTCACAAACCTCCCCGACGCTCTGTGCGTTCGCGGCATCTTCCACGACCTCCCTGATACTTTCCCGGCGATTACACCGTCGTATCTCGGTCTCTCCAACGCCACAGCCACTGGTCTGTCTGGATCTTCTGAGGATGCTACGGCGCTGCGTTTCGCTGAAGGAGAATCGATGTCCATCGACGCTTCTCCATCGGCGATTGCTTCCGCCGCGGCTTGTTCCTGAGACTCGCGCTTCCTTTTGTAGGTCTTTCCTCCGAATCCCTCATCTAGGCATCTGAAATCTATGGTGCAAGCCATTTTCTTAAGGCAGCAGCTAAAGTTCTTTGTGTGTGGCTGTGTGAGGGTTTCGAATGAATTTTAGGGTTTTCCAGTATTTATATGAGTGAATCCGGGTTTTAGCCGACCGTCTCAATCCATAATTGAACCAAACCGGACTCTCGATGTAAATCAATTACTATGGTTTAGTTGATGCAGATCCCCAACACTGAATTAAAAAAAAAGTGATTTGTTGGAGATAAAATAACATTTTACATAAAAAGTTTTCAAGATTTTATATTTTTTTCGAATAATAATTATTTTTATAAAAAAATCTTTGTACCTTTGTTGTTAGAAGAGTAATAAATCAAAAATATTAGACTACATTGGTTATACATAGGCCTTTTTTGTTCGAACAACTATTTCATCAACAATTAAGTAAGATTATAAGTATATTGACATATAAAGACTTTAAAAATCTTTTGTTGGGTAGATTAATTTAACTTATCTATAAGATTTTTTTTTATATTTTGATTATAATTTATAAGCATGCTTTGTTTCCAGTCAAATTCAGCTTGAAATAAAACAAGCCTATCGGGAAAAAAACCCACACATTTTAGTTTTGTTTAAAACACACAGAAAAAGGACAAAAAAAAACAGAAATCTAGAACTGCCTGAAAAGTAAACCCTTTCTTACTTGTGGCTTTAAGTATCCGTGTGATCAGGAGCGGCCAGAGCTGCTCTGACCAGAGTGTCTAGAATCTCTTACTGGGGTAGAGAGAGCCAAACATAGTTCTCTAGTTCCATATCGGAACGACCAGATTTCAATGACGTCGCCGGCCTCAAAATTGTTATTGGCTAACACATTGTTCCAACTACCAACTATTACGTAACTCGAATATACACCTACATTCCACTTCCTTAGCTCAACCTTATGCTTATTTGACAGAGGCTCCACCAAAACTAGACTCACACCTTCTTTACGAACTTTCAGCGCCGAGTATTCGTGTAAGATTTGCTTCTCCTCTTCCGTCAAAAAATCCGAACTAAGCAGTTGGTTTAAAGGCATGGAGAGACGTGATTGGAATTTGCTGAGATCACTCGCATGCAGTCTCCTTGCTATGATCAACTTTGGATCGTATACATTCTCTTCTTTCTTCATCACTTTCACAAGCCACTTCGGTGGTGTTGAAGAGGATTTCACCGTGCAATCGATTCTCTCCTTTTCTTCTAACACCGCTTTCGATGATTCCGCTAACATATCCAGCTTCCACATTTTATAATCATCAGATTTCGCCATAGTGATCGATTCTCTTCAAGACATGTAACGGAGAAAAAAAAAAAGGTTGAAGGGAAACGCAAGTAACCAAGGTACGTAAAGAGAGAAAGGCTTAAATAACTTGGTTTTAAGTCTTAACAGGATCCGCTCCTGTTCCTTTTCCAATCAGGATTCGCTAATTATTCTATTCCTAATACTACTTGAGTTGATGTATACATGAATTTAGAAAAAGAAAAAAAAAAAGTAGTTCAGGTTGATTTTAGGGTTCTCTAGATAAACACAGCTCTTCCGATACTTACCTGTTGATGAAGAGTTGTTAACATAAAAGGGTACTTTATCCCTAAAATCTAACAAATAGGGTACTTATTGGTTGAGGTGTACTTTGGGCGATGGAAAAGTTGAGTAAGCCCTTAAACGTAACCAAATTATCTTTTCCCTCATTACTTTTCAACCAACTTTCACCCATTTTGACCTCTCTCTTTTAACTCTCTCTTTTGTCTTTCTCGGATAAAAACCCTAATTTCATTACGATTTCATTTATTACCTGTGGTAAATTGGGAGATTCTTTCTTATTCCTGAGTTGAATTCCGGTGAGTCAACGGTTGATTCCGAGTTTAATCCTGCTGACTCTACACCGTAGGCCGGTGGC
>OVBI01000101.1:0-12783 GCA_900406495.1 Sisymbrium altissimum
GACTAGAAGAAGGTTCCCTATAACTTATTAGAAACTAACAATTTTGAGCTTCGCCACTTGTTTGTTCAGCTTGTTGAACTCCTTTCGGAAGTTATCTACTTCAAACTGACCTGAAACACATAAGTGTTGTTCGCAATCTGTAAGTAGATAAACGATGCGTGTAAAGAGATCGATGAGTTAATGAATCACTCTGATTATTTCCCCTAAGGAAAGCAAAGGCGTCGTCTTCAGCTATGGAAGCTTTCTGGAGTTGGTACTGGAAGCATCAAGAGAAATCAGAATTATACGTGAAATATGAGACTTACAATCTGTGATTAACATCCTTTGTTTCTGAAGATTTGCAATGTCAATGGGGGGAATCAATCTCACCTAAATAATGCTGAAAACAGCTTCCACCCAACTTGTTCTCAATGGTTTTGTTAAATTGCTAGGGTTACAGAGCCATGAAATCAACTGCGCATATGTTTCCCCTGTGGTTTCTATGGCTAACTCACTGAAGCAAGAACAGAGGGAAAACGGTTAAGAATGTGTCATTTGCAACATGAACCAGGTTTTTCAATAGCAGTGAGGATGGAGAAACAGAATTTGTAAGAGATTTCTAACCCTATGAGCATCACTATCCGTATACTGATAAACCTTGAGATCTCAAGAACTTGTAGACATGCCCACGCTTACTTCCATTCCAGTCACTGGAATAAATCACAAATCAAAGTCTGTGATTGGATTGTACTGGTGGATGACACAAGTTCAAATACTCTTAAGACCAGAAGCTCACCCGCAGAGAATAATGGGCATGTGGGCAAGTTTATTTTCCTTTTGGTAAGCTTCCAGGTATTCGAGAATTTTGTAAACCTGTCAACAGAAGCAGAGATGACCAAATAAAAAAAAACAATCACAAGATCTTAGGGGAATGATCCCAAAGAAAAAAAGAAGCAAAACGATAAGAAGGATGACGAACCTGATGCGATCTTGCAATGGACAAACTAAAATCATGTGGGAACAGAGATGAGTGTTGACTATAAGAACATCTTGTTGAACATCTCCCAGTAAGCGGAAAGAAAACAACTGATATTACATGTAAGAGCTGAGCGATTGCCTCTGTGGTCTACTTACTTCCTACTTCCAAGAGTGATATACACCATGAGGTTTCTTTTGTTTTATGTTATCGTAAAATAGAAATACCGAATTGCAGAAGAGTAAAGCTTTAGGACTAGGACTGAATTCCAAATTATATAAATCATAAAAAAAAACAAAGGATCTCAGATGTACATAGAACGAGCATATAACAAGTTAAGAGGGCGACTAAATGATGAGTCTGAGACAACAACACCAGACCACACAACGTTCGCCTGAAGCTCCCATACCTCGCTTTCCTTGACTGTCGACAGGGTAAACTCGGCATAGCAAAGCTCCAAAGTCTGATCATGAGCTTGAGGCCGGGATTCCCAGAAGATGGCGAGGCTCTGAGCAGAGTAGGGGAAGAGTTTGATGATATCAAAACCAGGGTGTTGCTGCTGCAGCTCTTCCAAACCCTTGACTTCCATCCAATTCGACTCCGACTCACTTGCCAGACGGCACAGTATTTTCCCGCCGTCCCCACGGCAGATAAATATAGCACCATTAACTAAAAGCCAATCGTTTCTATTTTCTAGGTTAGGCTCTGTGATTCCCTCTAACTTCTGAGACAGAGCCTCTGCCTCCAGAAACAGACATTTACTTATCAAGAAAATAAAGATTTGACCATCCTCATCAACCGTGTAAATATGCTCCTTGTCCATGACCACACTTCGTTGGATTTTGAGGGGCATCTTGGGCGTAAACACAGACAACAAGTCCCAAGTTCCGGTTTTGATATCATATACCTCTACCCAGTTTGAGGAATCAGCGGCGACATCCCAGCAACCTCCAAACACGTATATTTTCTTCCTGTCTATCAAGCTTGCCGATGCTCCGCTTCCAGCCATTTTCATGGGCGTAAGGTAGTACAGTTTGTGGTTGAGACAATCAAAATACAAGACTTCCGACGTGGGTTTGCCGTTCTTGAGTCCACCGATAATATACATCCCCCTATCCGTCTTAACGAAACAGGATCCTGCTGCCGGGAGCGCCGAATACAAGCGCGAACTGACCGGTTCCAGGCGACGTTGCACGGGGTGGAGGACGAACCACTGTGGGCATGGATCTGGATACACGTGCATATATACGTACAAATATCGGTCGCCGATACCCCTTCGATACCTCATGGCCCTGAGTTCATGGGACACTGCAAAAGACCGGTATCTCCTGGAGACCATGGAGAAGGCCACGAGGTCCAATCTCGACACCCGAGCCAGGCAGTCCAATAACACATCCTCGGGCACCGACCATAACCCACACGCCTCCCTCTCATCCTTCCTCGTCTTCAATTTCGATTCATTACATCTCCGAATCGCACCTCTTCCCTTCATTGCTTGATTGATTACGTTTACCCGTGGGATCAATTTCGGATCCAGACACAACCTAATTACAACTCCTGAATGATGCCTCCCGATTCTGTCTCCCGTTATTTATTTATATATATATATACAATCGTCGTCTAGNTAAAAAAGAAAAAAAACCAAAAAAAAAAAAAAAAAAGGAAAAAAGAAAAGAAAAAGGAAAACAATTGAATCATTGGATTCAATGGACGAACCAAGCGGTTTATAGGACGGTTCAATTACAAAATCTAATTTCAAAACCAAAGTTGACTAGTATTCCTATTCACAATAAATATGCGTTTCACTATTTTATGTTACAAGAAAATAAGTGAACCGCATGTGGTTCATGATAGATTTATAAATTCAAACGCTCCTTATATAGTATTTATTAGGATAATAATGCATGGAGTTAATGATTATTTTGATAGTTGTTTTAAGTTTATAAAAGCTGAACTATATGTAGAAAGCTAAAAATTTGATTAGATTGTGAAATGAAATAATTAAAGGTTTTTGGTTATTGTTAGTATTTGATTTTGTTAAATAATGTATATATTTTTGATACATGACAATTTTTTAAAAAAAAAATTATGTAATTTACATATATGCATACATATTTATTTATGGGGTGACCTATTATTGATGTTGAATATACTATTTATTGTGGTTTTTTAAATTTTGATTTATTGTTAAAATATGTTTTAAGAAATTTGTATTTAATGTTAACAAACTTCAAATAATAAAATTTATTGTATTTAGTTTCAGAAATGAATTAATTAATTATAATTGATATTTTATTTTAAAACAAAAATAATACTAACTAAAACGTTTGATACTAATTTTAACCTCTAAAGATCCTTCACTTTTTTTTATTTTGGTTAATGTTCTATTTGGCATCGTTTACTAGTTTTCTCAATGTGAATTTTCAAATGGTATCCAATGTCTTGATGATAGGCATACACAAAACAAAAAAAAAATGATGAAAACTTCTGAAATCAAATATCATATGAAATGTCATATGAAGATAGCAAATATCGAACAGTCACAATCTATCGTCATACCTCCCAATGTAGAAGAAAAAAAGAAGTGAATTTCATATTGGCTATTGGATTTGAGTTGGTGATATCAGAGTTGTATTTGGAAATTTAAAAGGAAAAAATCTAGTTAAAAGGAAATCGTCGTCTAGTTAAAAGGAAAAAAAACCAAAAAAAAAATAAGGAAAAAAGAAAAGAAAAAGGAAAACAATTGAATCATTGGATTCAATGGACGAACCAAGCGGTTTATAGGACGGTTCAATTACAAAATCTAATTTTAAAACCAAAGTTGACTAGTATTCCTATTCACAATAAATATGCGTTTCACTATTTTATGTGTTTCATTCAGTGATTCTTGCCTCGATGGTTAAAAGAGAACCGACCAAAGAACGCGAATCTGATTATAGCTAAGAAAACCAAATCACGTTAACGCATTTAGAAGAGGAAAACAAATACGGATGTATATTTACATCATTCAAGAAGTACATTATTTTTTTAGTTTTCTTATAAAAACGTTTATCGTCCTAAATGCTTTAACGGGTTTGGCATTGCAGATTTCGGTCGAGATGATTTGCTCAAAAAAGATGTAACGAACAAATTGGTTACTCACAAATGGCCCGAGAGCATGTAAGACAAAGATACGTGTAGTTAGTTAAAATACTATTTTGATAACATACAATCAAAAGAAGGTAGGAACGTTTACTCAATTCAACTCGAAACTCAATTCAACTCGAAATCTAAAACTTGAAAATGAGAAAGGTTCGGCAAATTGTGAAGATATTATCTCACTAGAGGAAAATCAGAACAAGCGAGTGCACAAGAAGCATTAAAACCAAGAGTCTAAGCAAAAATCATTACTTCAGATGGTCTTTTTTCATTAAATAACAAAATTCCGAACAAAGAAAAAGACAGCTTAAATAAGCTCTTAGATTTGTTTGGCTTCGACCTTCTTCTTCTGCCACAGCCTGTCCACGCCACTGTCAGCATCTCCCTGCAATAGTTCAAGATGATAAGTTCTTACGTATTCTAACAAAATTCTAACTCGAGAACGCTAATATAACAAGGAGTTTTCAACTAATTCGATACACAAAAAAAGCCTAACGAGACAAAACCAATTCCGATTGACAACACAAGAATCTATTAGATACGTTTTATCACAAACCTGGGCACGTACAAACCCGCAGAGAGCAAAGGTTGTGAATTGTCCGGTGTAGATGCCATCAGCATCTAAATGACCAATGTTGAGTTGCACAGAGGCATGATCCTTTGATGTGATCAACCGGTTAGTAGCAGAGCTGTAGTATCAGTCCCCAAAAAAAAAAGCAAAAACCAATTAGTTAGTTAAAATGTCTATGAGAGATTATATACAAATCAATAAGAGAATCAGACTAAGAAAGAAGAAATGTTGTATTACCATTTCCTAGGAATGTATAGCTCTGTGACCTGACCCTCTTCGTTCTGCATGTTGAAGATTAGCTTGAAGAGTAGACGAATCTAAATCCAAACACTATAAAACAAAACAAAAAAAGAACACATAACAACAATGTGAGAATAGAACTCACAATGACGATTCACTAAATTAAGTACATCTGAGATCATAATGATTGCAAGTGAAAGCAACATGTAAATCTATTACTAGCATTGATCAGTCTGAAGGATGTAAGAAGAACCAAGAGGGGAAATGAACGGTAAGTTTCAAACAATGAGATTATCATGAAAATATATGGTTTCGTTGAAGATAAATATACGAACTCGTTGATTAAACAACAACGCTTCAAGGTTTTAGTGAAGTCAACAGCTAGAGATACATATTGGTACGGGGGGAATAAGAATATAAAAGCAATCCTGAAGCGACAAAACTCACTGACATAGCAAAAACCTACGTAATTGAGCATCTAATGATACGCGAGAGAGCTCTACGATTCAGCAAAACTATAGACTCGCCTATTCGCTTGCAGCATAAACAGAGTAACAGCAAAACTAATTATTATCAAAGTGAATCTAAACTACAAATTGAAAACTTTTCTGATTTTAATTAATAGAAATTCAACGTTTCTTACAGTAAATCAGATCGCAAACTAGAATACAGAGGCGTAGGAACGAGAGAGAAACGAAGAAGAGTGCGTTCAAGTTTTACCTGAGGAGAAGCAAAGCAAGTGCGGCAACGGAAGAGAATCGACAAGATTGAGAAGCCACGGCGTTTATACTTGCGAAAAAAACCCTAAGTTTTGAAAACGGGCCAGGCAAAAAAACTCATCCTACTACTGGGCCCATCAAGGCCTAATGTATTTTTTGTCAGGTAAGGCCCAATGTATTTTTTGTCAGGTAAGGGCTAATAACAACATTTTTACGGCTTTCCAACCGTGCCCTTCCCGCGCTACGCAAGTAAGGCTAGTAAGCAATGGGCACAAAGGTTACTTTCTCTTTGCTTTAAAACAGATTGCATGGCCAAAATTTTAAGCACTACATTCAGCTTCTTCTGCATCTAGTTGGCTTTGCCTTTCGCCCATTCTGCGTCTTTAAAATCTCAAAACCGACATATCGTGTCTTAATTATATAAGAAGCAGCATAGTTACTTACACTTATGACTTAACCCATCCATTACTTGGTTTTCTTCATGGAACTAGTCGGCTTTATGAATCTCATCATTTCAGTTGTCGCTTTCCAGGTACCAGTTATGATATCATATCATCCAAGTAAAAAGAGTCCACTAATTGGCTTGAGGACTTTGTGATGTATGGCGCCATGTAAAATTAATTAGTTATTATCAATTTTTGGGTGTAATCATACTCTTTCTTTCATTTTCTCTACAAAAAGCCATTTTATATTTTATTATATATTTATTTATTCGTTTTGTGGAAGAATAAAATTCATGAACAACTTTTAGGATTGTTTAATAATTGATATACTGACAAAAGTTTGGGCTCCTCCTCCTCCTAGTCTTCTTGTCCCTCTCTATCCCTTCCTCCCGCGTTTATTTAAAATAAAGGTGGAAAAAGAAGATTCTTCGTATCTTTGGTAATCTTTTGTTTTTCCATAATCACCGGTGTCTTTTACCGTTTTACAAGACCAAGAACAAAAAGAGCTTTGCCTAAAGATTAATTTGTTTATACCGCTTTATTGTCCCCAAAAAAAATAACTATCACTAACCTAGTTTCAAACTAGTTTTTATGCTGCAATATACCAAATGAAATGACACGTGGTCGAACCACACCACAGCAACCACTTAAACTCTTGTTTTCACCAACAAAATGACACACCTTTCATTGTGTCGGTAGCTCAATGCCAACCTAATCAAGCCAACATGATGTTTATATTTCGGTCAAAAAAACAAAAAAAGAAGAAAACTTGATGTTTCTAAGATAGATTCCAATCATTTAAAACTAAAGCCACAGCAAAATGTATTGGCTATAGATAGTATACTCAGATTCAGTATACTATAATGTTTACTGGTTTGTGAACTGGCGAGAAGCCAGCGGTTATATGTTAACACACACTTTAAATTTTTGGCGCGCAGTATGAAAGTGAATGTATAAAGAAAAACTGTCCCTCGTCTTATATCGTTTCTCTGAGTCTCTGACCATATCAAAATGTCGCACAAATGTCACCGTTTGTATATATGTTCATTAACTTGATTGCATTAATAATCCTCGTTTACGGACACTAGATTAAATAAGAAGAAGACAAAAATCATGAGAGAGTAGAATTAGTTAGGTGACCAACACGTCTTCATTTGGGATTCTATTTTTTTTTTAAATGTATTATATGAGCGGACTGCGATCTAACGGGAGAATGATAAAAACGTCGGTGGATGTAACGGAACCTTGGATGCCGTCTCGCTTTATCTACCTTCTCTTACTCATATGGTCATACCATTTGTCCGATGGAGATAGAAGGATTTGACAAACCAGTCAACCAGTCGCAGCCAAACCATGCCCATGGTTCAACGACTAAATTACCGATCTGCCACTATGTATATTTGTCGGCTGTCTGAACTCCGAAGGTCTACGTTTTTTTAACAAAAATGAATACATCGCCAGTTTTTTCCCTTAAAGCCACTAGTGATCTACATGACTTTTGCACTTTGTAGTTCGTCTTTGTTTGATTTCATAAATTAAGTTTTTGTGTGGAACATGTATTATTGATGATGTCCTATAATACAGTTGACGAAATCTGTAGCACTCATTAGTGTGTACTTACACGAAAATTAACATTTTTTCGTTGCAAATAACTAGGGCAACGAAGATTCTATGAAGCTCAATAGTTTTACTTGCCTTAATATACTTAGCCTTAAATATATCCATTATAGGATTAGTTAGTTTATATATTCAACACATAGATACAAGGCAACAAGTCAATTTCTCAATTGGATATACAGAATATAGTCCAAATTGTAAAAGCCTTTACTTGCGAGTTACGAGAATATAAAATCATACGACGCGTCTAGCTAGATGCCTAGATGGCATGTGATCAAACAAAAGCGATGGTCTTTCCGTAAATAAAAGGAAGAGGATGTCCATTCTAAATAATTTCCTTTAAAATAGACCAACGCTTAAGCCTCCTTGTCTTCAACAATCAACACCACTCAGAGAAACTCAAGTTAGGTAAAGGTGAAAAGGTAAAAGAAGACAGAAGAAGTTGAAAAGCCTGATTTCACCAAAGGTGTCTGAAAGTAATTAAAATGGTGAGCTCTAATTGGATTTACGCAGTCGCCGCGATTCTCGTGATTGTAATCGCGACCGTCGAAGCCACCGCTCACGAAGACGCGTCGGGGTTTGATCAATCGGTGTTACGAACCGAGTTGTCCTTTAACTGCAAAGGATCAATCGCAGATCGTATAGCAGAAGAAGAAGAGTTCGAGTTCGACTCTGAGATCAGCAGACGCATTTTAGCCTCGAAGAAGTACGTTAGCTATGGTGCGATGGGGAAGAACAATGTTCCTTGTTCCAGACGCGGCGCGTCTTACTACAACTGTAAACGGGGCGCTCAGGCTAACCCTTATAGCAAAGGCTGCAGCGAAATCACGAGGTGCAGACGTTGAAATCTGAATTTCCTGTTTTACCTCTTCGTTCTTGTTTGTTTGTACTCGTTGTTCTTTGGGATTATACAACTTATATATAAGATATTCACCCTCATGAATTGTTTCGTGGTTAAAACAAAGCGTTTTTATTACATTCATTCACTATTCTCAAAAGTAAAGCCTACAAATAAATAAAATTTTTAATTCTATTTAAAATATTATACCATATAAAATGAAAATATAATGTATAAATAACTTAATTTTTTAATGAATCATCTATACAAATTTAGATGTTTATATTTTAAAACTAAAAAATATTAACAATCATGAATTAATTTTAAGTTTTTGAGTTTGTGTTTGAGTTATAATGTGTTACTAAATCAATTTTTCTTTTTTTACATTTGGTATTTTTTATGAATAATATATTTATATAAATTGAAGATTTTCTATAATTATAATTAAATATTTTTGAAAGTGAAAATGTAATAACAAATTTATTTTGTATTGAGTTATAATTTTGAATTATATATTTTGTAAATTGATTACTCAAAAGTTAAATTAACACTAAGAAAAAACCTATATATTAAAGATTGAGTTAGTATTTTTTTTACTAAAATGTATTATCATGTTTTTTTCTATTAATTTTTAAAATATTTTCAATAATTTCAAAATTTTTTAAAATTTTTTTTTTATCATATATTTTGTTACTGCAAGGTACATTTAACATTTCTTGTAACTCAAGTCTCTGATAGTATATGTTATCAGTCTAAAGAAGTAAAAAGTAAGACTTAAACAGAAGAAAAGCAAGAAATAAAAGGATTGAAAACAAAGGCAGAATCAAATCGTTTCTTTATTTGGTCGTTGGTGACATGTTTGTTTTCTCTCGTAAACAAGGGCCCATCGGCCCATCACAGCCTAACACCCAACATAGTACTTATATCATTCATGATTCAAATTCAACCATCTTAAAGCTCGATTGGGTCACTTAGATTTTACAAACCGGAACAAACCGGAACAAACCGAGAGGCTAACTAAAAAATCTTGAAATGACAAACATATCCACCAACTTGTACACTTTCGCCATTCAAAATGCAAAATTTGGTGTTTTAGGATCAGAAACTCGCAAGTGTGACAACGATTTGGCTCCCACCAGCTCCGTATCAAACTCTTGTCCATTCTCCAATCAATCGCTTCTTCTTAAGTGCATGATAATGTCGATTCACGAAACAAAATAAACCCATCAGAGAGTGGAGGACGCGACGATGGTGAATTCGTGCATACCTCTCCGTTTCACCATTTTCATCTCCTTCTCCCTCGCAGCTGCCTCTTCCTTCAAGCTCTCCGCTTCTCATTCTCACTCCTCTCTTCCGAAAGCCACCGCCGACGATCTCCTCTCTGTTCTGGGACCACCCTCCGCCGCGTCGACGGTTAACCCTTCGGTGTCTCGAGAACTCCGATCGTGTCTCAAATTCCTCGTCCCCTTCAAACCACGAAAATCTGAACCCGAGACGGGACGGTGTTCTCTTCGCACTGGACTCTGTTCAGGGAAAATCGACGCCGTCGAGAGTCAACGGAGCAAGTTTGAAGAGGATGGCAATTCTCTCGTCTGGTGGCCACCGGAGCCGGTTCTCGAGCTTGCTCGTCTCGCTGTTGACTCCGGCGGTGATCCGGGGGCAATTCACCGATCCCTCGATCCCAAAATCATCCCGGTTTGTCTGTGGTTGGAGCTTAATTTTGGTTTAATTGTTCCTGAGATAGTGTTGGATTGGTTAAAACTCGGTTTGGTTGTAGGTTCCAAATGTGGAAGGATCAAGAAAAAACAAATGTCAACTTACCAGAACTACTTATGGCTTTCACTTTCTAGCAGAGGTATAAATGCTATTTTGAACGCTATTTAGTGTTTGTTCTTTGAGTTTATGTTCTTGTGAGCTGATTGGTGATGCCAAATGAACAGGAAGTGAATTCATATTTCGAGTTCTTGTTTCGTCTAATTGAATCTAGGGGACCAAGTGTCGGATTCAATGTTTCCTTGACTCGATATGATTTGTTCCATGGCCACCTATTCATTGCTTCAGAGTCTGGACGCCTTGGGATATTGTAAGCCACCTTGTCTTCTCGTTATTCACTATGGGTTCTTGAAATAGTCTTATGACTGAAGTAAACAAGGGTCATATTCTGTTAGGAGTTCTTTTTTGTGTGTATTTGTGTAAACAGTTATCAACTTCTAGAGGTACAAGGTTGATGTAGATGTTAGCGAGTGTTGTTGATCAGTATCTTTTGTTGGGCAGGTTTCATGCTAAAGAGTATCCAGCCTATGACAAGAAAGTGTTTCCTTACAACATGGGATATTGTCAGAGAGGTAATCTCTGCGCTTGTCCGTGTGACTAGAATTCTCTTGCAATCTCTTGCAACATAGAAATGGCCACAGAAAAATCTTCGATCGTTCTTCAGTAATATTATTGTATCTCCTTTCTGTTAGGATCTGATGTGAAGTACGATGATTCAATGAACTTGAGAAATATCCTCTGGCTTGCACCATTACCCAGCAAATCTACTCCAGGTTGGCTTGCTCCAGGTATCATTTCTGAGAGTAGTGAAAATGGATAATCAACCTTCATTTGCCGTTAACAACTGACGTCTAACATGTCTTTGATTCAAACGCATCTAAGATTACTCTTGTTCAATTCAGAACTTTTTCTTGTGTTCTGTTCATTTGGATCGCGAGAAGCAAGTGTAATTTTACCTTTTCTTTGATTGTTCCATAGGTGTACTTGTGGTGCTTGATGCGCATCCAGATGGAATCATATACCGAGATCTCATCCCTAACTATGTTAAGTTTGTAAGAACTATTTACGAAGGTTTGAACAACTCTTTAAGCCTTCTCTCATCTCACTCATCTTCTATTTGTTTCATTGTTTTACATGAATGACATAAACTCGATATCTGGTAAAGATTTATGATTTATTAATATTTTTTGTTTGTCTTATTATCCTTGTCCACCAGATGATTTGGGAACTACTGCGGTTGATGTCAATTATTTGAATGTCGGAGCTTTGGAACCTGATTATCAGCTTTTCATTTGCTGATCCATTCACACACATTCTTATGTAGTTTAGTTTGTATATGATTGAAATTGTGCTCAAGATTTAGTCACTGGGATGTTCGAGGTTCAAGAACTTCGGAGCTGGATGATAATGTAGACAGGTGTGAAGTATTGTGGTGGTGCAAAGTAGTTGTTTTTAACAATCCCTCAGGTGACTGTATCAAGTGAAATTACCGAGGTTGTATAAGCTTAACTGGAAAGGTTTAGAATTAGATTTTACATATAGTTTGCTTTAATTCACGCATTTGGGTTTAGGAGAGACAAATCAGTTAATGGGTTGCTGAAGCATCGTTAACAATTTTTAAGGTAGGTAAAAAAAAAAGCTCCGATGCCGGGAATCGAACCCGGGTCTCCTGGGTGAAAGCCAGATATCCTAACCGCTGGACGACATCGGATTGTTGAATATGTTACAGGAGAAATATATATTAGTCATACAAAAGAGAGAAATATTAGAAAGTGTGGGCAAAACCAGCAAAAGATTAAGGCCTTGAATGTTTGGCTGGTTTTTAGTTTTAGATTTTGGTTTATTGATTTTGGTTTTTGGTTTTTAAATTTTAGATTTAGATTTTAGATTTTGAAGGATTATATTTATTATTTACAAAAAAATTCTAAAATATCAAAAGAGAAACAAAACGTGAGTTTTTAAAGAGAAACTAGGATAGTACCTGCGCTTTTGCGCAGGATTAATTATTATTTAAAAANAAGTGAGTTTTTAAAGAGAAACTATAAGAACTTGGCTTTTGGTTTTTTTTTTTGAAAATTAAGTGGGACACTTAAAAACTGGATATCCTATTTTATAGGAAATCTTGAATGGCTATAAATTTAATTTTTAGACAAACTAAAATTAAAAACCATTTCAAAATCTACTGCCAATCAATACCTATAATTTATAAAATATATATTTATTAAATGACATCATATATATACTCCATACTTTTTTATTAAATAACATTTCAGAAAATGACTGAATTTGTTTTTAAATATTTCAGTTTACCAACGAGTTTACAACGAAAATGTTGCATCGGTTTTACAACCATTTCGTCGTAAACCCGTTGTAAACCTCCTAGAGATGCCACGTGATTACAACGAAACCGTTTTATACTCCTCGTAATTAACGAGTATGTTACGACGAAAATTGAGTCTATATAAAGGAGCCATTCGCTCCTCCTTTCG